>JBBPMG010000007.1:0-141552 GCA_038090195.1 Boletellus deceptivus
GCGTGAAGGACTGGCATGCCCGCTATCGGCGAACCGGGCTCCAGGGAAATAGGGTTCACAGTGTCGTTTGCACCTATAACGAGTGTGACGTCTGTCTCGCCAAAGTCGTCGTTAATTTCGTCCATCTCCAAGACGACTGAGTACGAATTAATAAGTAGTGATTGGTGGAGGATAAAATCCACATTATCAGCCGTGCTTTATCAGAGTAAAGATCCATCTCACTATCATATGGTACTGATGCCTCCGCCAAGAGCACATTGCACTGTCCAGGCATGCGGCCGGCTACCGGGTGAATGGCAAAACGCACATTGATACCTTTTGCACGCAACATGGAGCAAATCTCTGAGATAGCATACTGAGCCTTGGCCACAGCCATGCCGTATCCAACAACCTTGCCAGCGTATTTGAGTTTGAGATGAGGGGAGGCAAAGGTAACTGACCAATATGACGCTGTCGGCATTAGCAAGGGCCTCAACCGTGTCATCTACAGTAGTTTTGGTGATTGTGCCTTCAATTTTATCAACTTCCGATGGTGCAATTGTTCCAATACCACCAAACAAAACATTGGTCAAAGACCTGTTCATGGCTACACACTACAAGCCAGTGAGCACGACATGGGTGATTACAGAAGCAACTTGATTTACGAACCATGATATATGAAAGAATAGAGCCGCTGACACCAATCAATGAACCGACAGTCGTAAGGAGCGGATTGTCCAACATGAATCCTTCCGCAACAAGTGCAAAGCCCGAATAAGCGTTCAGAACGGTAATGACGACAGCTGCAGTACATCCACTGAGTCAAAATGGAGGAGGCTGTTGTAATCAATGCTTACGCATATCAGCTCCTCCAATAGCCGCCGTTGTTGTGAAACCCTTGATGAAACTGAGAACTGTACTTGCACCGAGGTAACCTGCAGCAACAAGAGGTACTGTTGGGGTAGTAGTGACAAAAGCAGCCATTGTCAGTGCATTGACACCAAGAAGCCCGGAATTAATCAGATGTCTTCCTGGCATCAACAACGGTCTGGAGCCCATCTTCCCAGCTAGTTTCAAAAATGCTACAACGGAACCAGTGAATGTGACGCCACCAATTACGACTCCAAGATATGCAGTCACTTGGTGTAGTACGGAGAGATGTGATAGGTCAACAAGCACACTCGCGATGGAGGTAAACACAGCGGCAAGACCGACGACAGAGTGCAGGGCAGCGACCATCTGCGGGAGTTCCGTGGCTGTGATACGGCGACCGATGATGGTACCAATTGTGGCCCCGATAGCTGTAACACCAGAAAACTGTGCAAGAAGTTCGGGAGGAAAGCCAACAGCCAACAACGATGAAAGGATTCCAGACCCGACACCGAGGATGCCAAGGGCATTTCCCTGGCGCGCGGTGGTTTGCGAAGACAGCCCAGATAGAGAACCTTTAATAGTCTCAGTCGATTGGTACGGAAAACTGCGTCCATGTTGCTCACCAATGCAAAGTAAACTGCTAGTCAAATAACCTGCTTGAACAAGTCCAGCCATCCCGGTGCTCGCTGCAGTCAAGAACCCCCCTGTGAATACAACCGCAGGAATTCCGTACAGCCACGAATATTCAGGCGGATCACTTGGTCCTGTAACATGTTAATGACCGGCGCGGGTCTAGTTTCGTGGACATGCACTTACTCTTGAACATGTCAAGCATACGCTTGGTGATGACGAAACCGCCAGCAACATTCACGCTAGCAAGAAGAACAGACAGGGCACCGAGTACTTGGGGGACAGTCTCTGGAATGTAACCTCCACCCATCACAAACAAACCCCCGATACCAACCATCCCTGCGAATCTCGTAAGCTAGGAGCTCTGTTTGAATATAAACGGACTAACCAGAAATCGCATTTGTAACCGACATCAATGGTGAATGCAAAGCTGGGGCCACACCCCAAACAACACGATATCCGACCAGACCCGCCAATCCAAATGTGAAGAAGTTACTCATAAAGGCCGCCCCGGTGAGCTTCCCAAGAGCGACCGCAGACCCCATTCCAGCAGTGACAGTTGCAACTTCACGGGAAGCCTTCTGCCATGGTGTGATGGCCTTGGTTTGCACTTCTTCTATCCTGGAAGTTGGAGGTGGAGCTGGGGAGGGGGGAGGGGCCGAGCGAGGAGCTGGTGGTAGTTGTTCACCTTTATGAACCACCATCGACCCTCTAATTACTTCATCGGTCAGGTCAACGGAGTAGACGTCCCCTTCACCAATAGATAAGAGAAACTTGGTGATGTTATTTGAGTAAAGAGTTGATGACTGAGTTGGCAACCGTGAAGCAAGGTCAGTATAACCTGTTCGAGTGAATGAGCACGTGATTTATCTGCATAGTGGGTCGCACTACCGATGATAGTGACACCATCCCTGACAATCAGTTCTCCAGGTACGGTTGACTGACAATTACCACCAGCCTCGGCTGCCAACTTGATCGATGATATAAGTTTTTGAATCTCGTAACTTGGCATAACATACATCAACGATAACGGAACCCTGCTTCATTGCTGCGACCATCTGAAGGCGAATATTGACCTCAAATGGTACAATTGTGAACCTACTACTGACCTCATTCGTGATTAGCTTAGGAGCAGGTTTGCCAGGAATAAGTGCGGTTGTTATGACGATGTCTACTTCTTTGCATTGTTCCATGAAGAGAGCCATCTCTGCTTCAATAAATTCTTTGGACATTTCCTTGGCATAACCCCCTCCTCCGCTTCCTTCCTCCTGGATAGTGATTTCGAGAAACTCAGCTCCAAGGGATTGAACTTGTTCACGAGCGGCTGAGCGAGTATCAAAACCTCGGACAATGGCACCAAGCCGACGGGCCTATCATGGATTTATTGTACTTATTTCCTACAGCGCACGTTTGAGTGGGAAGAACAAACCGTTGCGATGGCACTGAGGCCGGCGACACCCGCACCAATGACGAGGACCTTACCAGGGGGGACCTTGTTCACGTAAGACGTGAGGAGGTGCGCTCGAAAGTATGTAACCCTACCTTTCTACGTTGAAGTAGTCAGGACACTTGGCGTTCTCAGAGCATGGTTATACACTTACCCAGCTGCCGTGACTTGACCGGTAAGATACCGACCAAAGTGGTTAGAGGCCTCCAAGACAGCTTTGTAGCCCACGATGTTTGCCATGGAACTAACCCAAAGGGTATGATTACAAGATCTGGATGGGATTTTTTATGCTCACCTCAAGGCATCGAATGTTTGAGCTCGCGAAATGCGTGGGATCATGTCCATTGCAAATGCGCTTACACCGCGCGATGCCAGCCTTGCGACAAGCGACTTGTTTTGCGCAGGGTATAGAAAAGAGATGACAGTGCTACCCTCCTTCAAGACAGCGACCTCCTCGTCTTGCAAAGGGGGTTGCACTTTTAGTAAAATGTCCGTCTTCTTATAGAGTTCTTCTTTGGAAACCAAGGTAGCCCCGGCATTGGCGTAGTCTCCATCTAAGAATTGTGCAGCGGCACCAGCGTTTCTTTCGACCAAGACACTACCGAAGCCCTTCTTCTTCAGCAGAGCGACATTCTGAGGTGTGAGAGAGACACGGCGTTCGTTTGGAAACGTCTCTCTTGGTGCGCCAACGGTGAGAGAAGGGTAAGGAGTGCCTGTAAGAACGAGAACCCGCGTCAGTGCGTGTTGGGTGACCAGGACGACATGTACCAGATTCCTTTCTTGTGCCTGAGGCCGGTGATGAGGATGAGAGTAATGGTGATGGTTGGTTTCTACGGTATATGGACCAGTGGAATGACCGGATGCCTACAGAAAGATCGCTCACGCACGTAAGTAGGAGGCTGATCCAGATATGCATGTGCTCACCTGGAACAAGTGGTTTGAATGTGAATGTGATGCTGCCCAGCGACCGGCAGCCCATAGCCGTCACGGACGGCCTACAGGTCGACATGGACATGATCGAGGTTCAAGAGGCAGGAACGACCTCGCGGAGCCGTAGTGAGCGTGTTACATAAAACCAACCGATCTGGCACGTTCAATGGCAGGACCTTCCCCACTCAGCTGATCATCTAGCCGATATCGAGTTCGTAACTGGCCGACCACAGCACAGGTTACGAATACACCCGCACACCCGAAGCATCCCGTGGAACCAGCGACAGACGGCTTCGCGAATCTCACAGATGAGGGAACATACCGCCTTGCCAGCCAGCGTGTGCCTCCGTGCAGTCTCCGAGTCGGGCTCGTACGGACATCCACCGGGTGTGTTGCGCTGAATGTTCCATGCGCAACCGGGAAAAACACATCCATGAATTCACATGCATGATGGCGCAAGTGCCTGCCAGGACCGAGAGCGACGGCGTCCTACAGATACAAGTTGCCCAAAAACCAACCAACGGCCTAACGCGCATGATCAGGCGACAACTCCAAGTCCACGAGTGCCCGAACGTGTGTGTGTTCCCACAAGGCCTCGCTCGCTGCATGCTCGATGGGGGCAAGTGGCCGTCTGGGAACACCTCCATAACCATGAAGTTTATCCAGCAAAAACTTGGTACCAGCTATCGAAGATTTGGCGATGGTGGCATCGGCTCGTGCAACTATTCCTTGTAGCCTTTGGGCCTCGCCAAGAAGCTTCGGATCGGTCTTGGACCTCTCACTCAGCTGGAAGAGCTTCACAAGTGTATGCTGTTGCAGGTGGGATGTCATCGGCATTGACCCTCGTATATACAGGGCTTGCATACGTACTGGTGCGATGTTCGCAAGACCTGTGATTGCGCCGTGGCCATTGGCATATGCACCTGTGAGGATAAAGTCGCTATATCCTCCGAGAACAAGGAATGGCGCGTTTTCGTTTTTCCGCGGGTAGTTGGAAGAAAATGCCGGGTCCGAGACCGTGGCGGCAATGCGCGTCAGCTTTCCTACATCGCCGCATCTATGAACTCAAGGATCAGTGTGGCGACGGTGCACGCTAGTTGTTAGGAACACACGTCAGCTTCACGCCAGCTAGATTGGGGCACTCGATGGCAAGTTCGGTGATGAGATCAGAATCCAGATTGATCCCCCCAGCAGCCCCAGGATCTAGGATGTTGAGCGATACATCGCCTACGCGAGCGCGTCGCTTACAATTATAGATCATGACGGGTATCGGGCTTCTTTGACTGATGTCCGTCCAAAAGTCCTTGAGCGCTTTTTTGTCGCCAGCGAGTACCCCAGTAAAGTACCCGCTACAGATCGCAATAGCGCAGTCCGCACCAGCGCGAGCCGCTTCGTTTGCCAGCTCAACGCACTCTCGCGTGCTGCCGGCACCGATTCCAGAGATCACCGGCACCCTGCCTAAGCCTGCATTGTCAAGGACCTTCCTTGCTGTCCGGATTAACGCCGACCGCTCCGTGTGCGATAAGTGACTTGCTTCGCCCATGGAGCCCGACAACAGCGGTCGGACGCCTGCCGTGGCTATTCGGAGAACATGTTTCTCAAACGTGTCCAGGTCTGTCTTCTTTTCAGCCGCGCTCGACAGTGCCCAACCGGTGCTACTGACCAAGGTCCTCGGATCCGGGTAGAAAGAACGTTGGAATAGGTGCATAGATACCAGCGGTGAGTGTGCGGCTCGTGATCGTACTGTCGGTCGCCATGCTGGGGACAAGACGGCGCAAACAGGTACTGTCGGGCTGGCAAGGTCCCGCTGTCCGTTTCAAGGTGTCCTGGGCACACGTTCGAGATCTATTGTTCGCGCGTATCAACGATCTCCAAGCGATCAAGAACCTCCCTCTCCCACGCCGTCCAGCCGTCTTCGCCTCGCTCGCCCTCGTCTTCCAGAGCGCTCGCAAAAACATCCCATGGGACACATGCTCTGTCCTGTCCATCTTTGGGATCCAGGGCAAACTTTCCCTGGCGAGACCGCGTCAAGGCGACCACGTGCGCAGCAGAACCAAGTGCACGGCCGACATCGTGGACGATTGAGCGTACATACGTGCCTCCGGAAACTCGCATGCTTAGAACAAACGCAGTCGGGTTCTGATCAGTATGCTCGTCATGTCTGTCGTCTTCCAAGGCGGTGTGTGTGTCGACGGATTTCAACGCCATCTCCAAGGCAGCCCTCTGATCAGAGGTGAACGTCTTTTGCGGCCACCGGAAGTCGTGCTGACTACCCTTCCAATCGACAAGGTCGAGGGAGTGGACAGTAACCTTGCGCCCTTCGATGGGTCGAGGCAACGGTATGCCTCGGCGGGCATATTCATACAACGGCTTACCATCCATCTTGAGCGCGGAGAATCTGAGCGAGGCTCAGTGGCAAGAAAGAAAAATCGGACCAAGGGACAGACATAGGCGGTGTTTGATATATTTCGCCTCTGAAGCTGCCAAGGACCGATTCGACTGCGTCCTTGGTGACGTGACGCCACGGAGCGTCGCGCACACGAGACCCGTGACAATCATAGCTGTCTGTTTCGCATCCTAGCAGAGCTATGGTCTTGTACTCCTGTGCATACCGAGTGAAGATGCGAGGGCCCCGACGAAAGAATGAGATACCTTGACGCAGTCCAGCAAGTCAGAAAGTCGTTTGGTGCCCCTGCCGACGCCTACAACTAGGACCGCCTACGAGTCAGCGAACGACGTATGATGGCGGTGGTTTGTACCCAGCACCCCGTCAGCAAGTGGGTCCAGTGTTCCACCCTGGCCGATCTTGACACCGTCCTTTCTCCGCCGCCTAGTGTTCTTGGACTGGCTCTCTAGCTTGCGCGCGTCCACGAACAGACGCGAGTTGCCGACAAGCTGCTTTATGTCCTCGAGCACCGACATCGAGGTTGGGCCCGACGGCTTCGAGACCGCGAACAGCCCAGACAAGGGCAGGGGGGGGACGGCTAGTTTGGGCATGATGGCACGAGGAAGAGGTTGTCATGTGGAGGACACATCAGACATGAGTCAGGTGCGGTGTGTCGGATCTCTGCTCACTTGCACCAGTCTTCAACCGGTCCCTGTCCGCACCACGCACCCATCGGCGCACATCTCCGCGTGCCGCCCAAACAAAAGCTTATAAGCTGCCTAGCAGCCATTACGGTACGTCTTTGCTGCGCCCTCCGACTCCGTGATGGATGAACCAGAGACGCCGCACGGCTCCCCCAGCCCATACAGAACAAAGGAACTCGCCTGGCTCAAGGACGACCTCCTTTCGGACACAGAACGTGCCGCGCTCGAAGGATCCGTCTGGAGAAAGCTCGACAGATGGGTCCTTCCGATATGCACAATCTTCTATCTGCTCTCTTTTCTGGTATGTTCTGCCCCGGTTTCACTGCGTTCGCCGCTCAAAGTGGGTTCATAGGACAGGAGTAACATCTCGAACGCCCGAGTGGCCGGATTGCAGACGTCTTTGGGCATCACCAATCGCGAGGTATGTTACATCTCGTCGCTCAGTTGTTCTCGACTCACCAACGCCTAGTACACCGTCGCTCTGACTGTCACTTACGTGTAAGTCGTCCGCTTGTCACGATCGGCACGCATTTGAAACCTTGCCAGTCCCTACATTGCCGCGGAATTCCCCTCAAACCTGTTATTGAAGGTATATCACCGCGGGACCGATAGTCTGACTCTTGACACCTGTCCACTTTCTAGCGTGTCGGACCCAATCTCATGCTTCCCGCCATGATCACCGTATGGGGCCTCATCACTACCCTACAAGGTGAGTGTCGTCCCTAATCTGGTGCAAAGCCGGTGACTAACTGAGTGCATCGACAGGCCTCATCTCTAACTATTCCGGGCTGCTCGCGTGTCGATTCTTCCTGGGGTTGATGGAAGGTCCGGTCATTTCCCCTTCGTAGTATCTCTTCAGCACGAGAGTCTTTATTCACCCTCTATTCAGGTGGCCTTTTCCCTGGCCTTGTTCTCTATCTTTCTTTCTTCTACCCCCGCGAGAGACTGCAGATGAGGCAAGCAACTTGTCATCTCTTGCCCACTTCCCGACAGCTCCTCCGACAGAATCGCTACCTTCTTCGCATCGGCTTCGTTGTCAGGTGCCTTTTCCGGCCTGCTCGCTGCTGCCATTGATAAGATGAGTGGGCAAGGTGGTAGACCCGGCTGGGCTTGGATATTCATTCTTGTGAGTAGTCACACTGCGTATCCCGGGTTTCACTTATCCTCCATGACAGGAAGGAATTTTCACCTTTCTCTTTGGAATCGCTGCGTTTTTCCTCCTTCCTAGCTCGCCTGAACGGGCACGCTTCTTTTCGAGTAAGGAGCGGGCATATGTCGTGTCTATACTCAAAGAAGATGGTGCTGTGTCGCGGGATGCCAGGAAAGACAGCTTCAGATGGTCGGAAGTCGTCGAATCAGCCAAATCACCACATGTTTGGTTCCTTGCTGTCGTCCTGTTTTTTAATGGTACGTTTGAACATGCCAGCTCAATTAAGCTCACTCTCTTCCTTAGGTGTGACGCTGTACGGTTTGGCTTAGTGAGCTGTGTCCGTCAACCTGGTTACTAGTGCTAATCTTGGGTGGGCAGTTTTGAGCCAACCATCGTGGCCGGCCTCGGTTACTCGGGGAACCGAGCTCAGCTCATGAGTGTTCCTCCGTTCGCAACTGCCTTTGTCTGTGCGTGGCCCAGGTGGACCGTTTTTAAGACGCTCATTCGTGACACAAATAGGCTCGATCGTCTCTTCCTTCGTTTCGGATCGCTTCCGATGTCGTGGGCTGACAGCAATATTCTTTTCCATCTTGGCGATCATTGGCTTTTCCATGTTTTATGGTATGTTTCCGCCGATCCCGCAAGGTCGCGGTTTTGACACACCGTAGCGAGTAAATCATCACATATCCGATACGGATCCCTTTTCTTTTCCATAACCGGGAGCTACTGCACTGCTCCCCCACTTGCGACATGGATGGCCAACAACAGTGCACCACACATCAGACGAGCGACATCTATTGCGATTGCCTTTGTCATGACCAACGCTGGTGGTATCCTCGCTACTTGGCTCCTAGGGTTCTTGTCCCCGGCTCCAAACTACACAAAGGCAACGATCACACTGATCATCATGTCCATCGGCATAGGTGTCTTTTCAGCAATCAACCTAGCATACCTCGCTAGGCAAAACCGTCTAAAAGCTAAAAGGAGGCAGGAAATGTCAAGGGAAGAAGAGCCCGCTGGCCTGGGGGATCGTAGCGCATGGTTCATATACAACCTTTAGTGAATGTTTTCGGGCGGACGTCTGCTCTACATGCGGAAGCAGTCGCGTTTTCTTAATTACCTTGTTGTGCAAGTTGTGCGTAAAATCTGCCAGTTCGAAATCTGTAAGTATGTATCTTGCTATGGTCAGACTTCAGAGCTTCGGGGGTATTTCAGGCAGTCCGCCACGAGCACACAAGCGCAGGTAAAAGACTCGCATATCAGAATAATCCAACAGTGCAAGTCGCGAAGGACCTCTCATAAGTGACCATCAATCCACGAGCCTCCACAAATGCAGCGACTCCCCCACATTTTCTCCCAGGTCCTCCATCTCAAAGAGACGTGTCCCGCAACACTCACTACCCCGCCCACCCGTGTTCTTAATCCGCACCGAAGGCACAGCAAGCCTGGATTGTGTCGCAGCAGCACACCCTTTGTAACCACGTCCTGGTCCAGACCTTTCCCGTTCTGCTCGGAGACCGACAGACGTGCAAGTCCATCGACGAGGGATGCAGCCTCAACGAACAAACGTGGCTTGTCGATCGCTGTAGACGTATACAGCATGTGTACCACCTTGCGTAGGGACGGATATTGAGCAGACACCGGGCGGCACTTTGATAGCGACAGCCTTGCCTCGTCGCCTGTTGCAAAAATCGGCCGATTGCTATCTATGGGACAAGATATATCAACATACCAGGAATATTCCTCACGTCGGCCATTGTGCCTTTTAATATCTCTTCGATTTCCTTGAGATTGAGCCCAGAACAGCCAATAGTGTCTATGAGGATATCCCGAGCAATTTGGGAGTTCTCTCCCTTGGGCGTGAGCAAACTCAGTGAATGGTGGAACCGATTCACATGCATTATCACTCCAATCAGATTGGGTAGGGTGAATGGATGAGCGAGATGGAGTAAGATGGGGGCATCAAAGGGTGAGGATGGAGGAGGCCGTTTGTTTTCTGGAGTGAGTGAGTCGCTCCATAGCGCGTATGAATCGCACAGCAACATACCCTCCGGGATAAGGGCTTCTGCATCGTCAACAGGCTCAAGTTTTGGTTGAAACTCATTCGTGGTTGGAGTAAAGTCGGTCGCCTCGGCAGCGAAGAGGCATTCTTTCATGAGTCTCTCCAGGAAACCGATTGCCCAAGTCGTCAGGCTAACAAGCTGCCAGACGGCCTCTAGGTAATTAGGGATATTCAACGAAAATCGTCATAAGAGGAATGTAATCATGAACCAACCCAAGTCATACCCTTCAGGTTCTTTACAGTCTTCAAATGCAACAAGGCAGGCTGTTATGGAACACATGTCATGGGCGTTTCTCCAAAGCGACAACATATATCTCTCCTCGTCATCTGCAAGGAGTTGTGCTCTTGCTCTGAGAGGAAGCATGACAGATGATCAAGGAAAAGTAGAAGGCCAACCAACCTATAAAGTTCGACACTTGCTCCCAGCACATCCACAGCAGTAAACGCGCCAACCATTCCAGAGCGCACGCTTATTTCGAACGTTAGCCAGGCCCCTTTCAAGGTATCCACGATGGTGTCTAACGGCACTGTAGGGGCGGCAAGAACATGAGCAATGTCCGCGATTGATCTACGTGATTGAAGAGCAGTGACAAGTGTCACCGACAGGGGTGAGATGTTTCTTGGAGTAAGATCTAGGAGCTATGAGGACGAGAATGTCATAGGAAGGCAGACGTGTGCACCTCCTGATGCCGATATGTTCGTAAGCTGCCTGGGTAGAGTATAGATTGACACTCTACACAAAGCTATTGCACACAATAACACCTGATTCCCCGAAGCAGCCATATTCACCGGCCCTAGAACGGACATATTCAAACGAATGCATCGCAGTTGCCGAAATGAACGCACTTACAATCCATCCCGGCCCTACTTACTGGCGCCGTGACTGGTGACCGTTCCCATTCGGGGTCTTCGATGAAATCGGGTCTGCAAAAATGGTAGTACGTGAGTGATCAGCATTTGTGACAATTGCAACACACAGTCGCAGGATAACAATGTTACCAATAGCCACTTCCCTCGCCCCCTGGCTGTGTCGGGAGATGGGGCCACCTGGATCCGCAAACAAAGCTATCAGACCCCGCTTCGGAGAATTGGCGGAGGTCCATGCCGAGCACGAGAGCACCAGAATGCGTGGGGAGAATGAACGCTCTCCGACTTGGTGTACAGTCTGGCTAGGTGCGTTAGTGTTCAGCGACATGAATGTTGCGACGAGTAGTACCCAGGCTGTCTTGATCGGCGGGGTTGACGATGGTGTGCGAGCGAGAGTATACGCTACAACAGTCGATTTGGGGATTGTGTTGTCTACGTGCAGAAAGTGCTTACATTAGTGGCCCTTGCAACCACACGTGAAAATCAGTAGCCTTACACTCCTCAAAGTCTAGGAAAGATGCTACAAGGAACGTCGGCGGTGGCTCCGCCGGACGTAAGGACTGTTGTTTGTCCCTTTTAGGTGAGGCTCTCGGAGAAGCTGAAGGATCGGGCCTCGGGGGTGGAGAGCAGACAAAGGTAAGACCATTCATGTGGGGGAAAGAGTGATAGAGCGGTGGAAGTGGTTGGCTAATCAGACCTAGCATTCCGAGATGCATGATTGAGTGGCCTGTGAGCAAGACTAACCGAGATCGTACTCGTGTGCATTCCATCGAAACGGAGCTTGACTTCACATAGCTCGATTGTCTGTTCTTCCGCTAATGCACCCCATTCTAATGAGGGAACCTGATCCTCTGGGGATGAATCCTGGTCCTGCGGAAGATCTAGAGACATGCCGAGGTCGAGACTGTCATAACTGGCTGGTTTCAAGCTGTCGGAGGTAGGAAACCTCCTAGACCTCATAGCGACGAGAATGGAAGATTCTGATAGAGCAGCGAGGTGAGGCGGTATGACAAAAGACAGGCGTGAAAGCGATTACCACCGTAAATGAAACCGACAGCAGCATGAATGCATAGTCTCGAAGTCTTGGGACCGGCCGGAGTGTCGTGCACCGCAGTGAGTGGCTGACCCTCGGTGGTGAAATAAGGTTGAGTTAAAGAACAGTGCAAAATTTTGAGAGGCGGAACATAGGTGCGGAGATAGCAGACATGGAGCTGATGTGCCTGCGTTACAAGCAGGAGGGTTGGATTCGAAACTGGTGTGAGGGGGCCACGGGATGGAAGACGAGACGACGAGCCATCCGGAGAGGTTGACCACTAGTGAAAGTAAATGACGACGGATTCGCGGGGGTAAAAGGAGCAGCAACAGACCTCACGTTCGGTGCCAGCCCAAGCACATGTTATGACGGCAGCACCGCGGGGGAATGGCCAGTATTCCTTGACTCGCCAAGCATCGGCACAGAATCCGCGATTCCAGAGGCAGGCGATGCCGTCAGTGTCGTGGCCAGGAAAGAAAGCGAACAGCCATTGGTCGTTTGGGGACACACTGATGACGGTCGGTGGGCCATAGGAAGCGGGCGAGTGGATGACAGGGTCTGGGGAGACGACGAAGAACTGCTTCGAGGAGGGGAAGAGACGGCCGGTGAGGATGGGCTGGGTTGGGTGCGCGGTGAACACGGTGGACAGGCCAGACCAGACAACAGGCCTGCGGGTGTCCTCGACGAGGGGATGCACGTCCCACCAGTTTGTCCGCCATCTTCCGTCGTCGTGGAGAGACTTGGCCTTGCTGGGAGACGTCCTGCCCTCGGGTGCCGACATGGTGGAGGTCTCACACTGAGCGCGCGAGTCGTATGTACCACCATGCGCGGGCCTCTGCAGACATCCGTGCTCGTGCACGACCAGCGCACCGAGCTCATCGTCCAGCCGTTCGCGGACCGGATCCTCGTGCTCGTCACCCAGATGGGCAAAGTGGGCAGCCTGGTGCGCACTTCGCCCTCGCGGTCCTGTCGAGGCCAACGTGACTGCATAGATCCAAGCCTCCGTTCCGTCGAGCGCATTCGACGCATCCGGTCTGCGCGAGGCGCACCCCGCCCCCGCGCCAGCCATACAGCTCACGCCAATCTTTGGGAGCGCGCCGTCGGCACACATGCAGACACTCTACTCGCTCTACGCGGCACAGGTCGCGACGCTTGTGTGGACGACGGTTGGGGAGCCCCGCAGCGTTGTTGTTGGGATTGCACTGCGGAGATCGGACAGGGATGCTGACGGAGAGCTCGGGGCGGGGGAACAGCAGACGTTTCACGGAGTCATGGATGCATTGCGGGCGTTGTTGCGACAGAACGGTACATGTGCATAGGCTCAGGGTGGAACAAACGCGGCCTGTCTACTCGTCGCGGTCCACGGCCGAGTCAGGTGTCTCTCGCCGCTTGGCCCACTTCCAGCGAACAAGGGCGCCGAGCCGTTGGTCGGGCGGGAGGGCCGTCCGGGGGTTCGTCTCGTAGAGGTAGTAGGCCAGACAGCCCGTGAACACGCCCAGCAGGGGGTCGACCGTGCTGGCGGAGGGTCAGGCGGGGGGGAGCAGCGGCAGGCGGAGGACGCACCGTGATAGCAAGTGCATGGTCCGCAAGTGCCGCGTAACGGAACGGGGTTAGCCAAGCGCCCCGTCGCGGCCAAGCCCGTGCTTTCTCTTCCTCCCTCGAGCCTGCTCGTCCAGACATGTCCGCCGCGGTCACCCTCGAGCGCCAGATTCGTCCCATCTATGGTTTGTTTCGCGTGCGCTCCCTCTCGCCAGCCTGACCTCCTCGCCCCCCCAGAGGCTCTTGACACCGGCTCTAACAAATCGGCGATCGTGTCCTGCAACAAGTTCCTTAAAAAGTACCCCAGCAACCTGCTGCTCAAGGCATGTCTCGTCTCCATCCCCGCCCTCCTCTCTCACCTCTTCCACGCGTCAGTCTCTCAAGGCCCTTGCCCTTGTGCGTTCCCAAAAGGTCGAGGAATCTCTCGCCTTGTGCGACGAGGTCCTCGCTGCCAAATCCCTCGATGACGCGACAATTTCCGCCATGATGCATGTCCTCAAGGGTCTTGGAAGGAGTACGTCCTGCCACCTTTCCGCTTCCATCCCTCATTCCTCTCCTCCAAGTCACCGACATGGTCAACATGTTCGAGGAGGCCTACAGACAACAGCCACTCAACGAAGAGTATGCCGCCCAGACTTTCTTTGCGCACGTGCGTACCGCCAACTGGAAGTCTGCCCAGCAGGTACTTTCTACGGATTCTCCCATACCCACCTCATAGCACCATCATAGGTATCCACAAGAATGCACAAGCAATTCCAGGAGGACCGGTACTTGTATTGGAGCGTGATGGGCGCCGTTCTTCAGGTCTGTCCCGTCCGTCCGTCTAGTCCCAAGCTCACGTCACCCATCCCAGGCCGGCGATCCGTCAACGTCCCCGAGCATGAGGTCGATCCTCTATAAGCTTGCTCATAGGCTAGTCACCTCGTCGCCCTCACCATCCTACCTAACTGCCGATCGCTTCCATTTGCACATCACCATCTTGAAGGAGCTGCAGCTCCACGACGAGGCCAACACACTTCTAGAGAGCGACATTGGAAAGACTATCTGTGCAACTAGTCTCGCATGCGATCAAACGCGCAGGGAGATCTGGCAAGCCAGGAATCTCTTCGGGGATGAGGGACAACGTGCCCAACAAAAAATCTTGAATGGGTCTGTCCATTTCCAAGCTTCCATCGGCTTCGTGGCATTTCATGGCTCATCGTTTGTCTAGAGATCGTAATTGGCTAGAATTCTTGTCCGTTCTCGACTCGGCTTTTGCTCTAGTTTTATCTCGTTCAGATGGAAAAATCGCAGAAGAAGAGAGAAACGAGTGTCTCGAAAGCGTTTCTGGGGCTCGCGCGTTCCTTGCCCAGGTTGCGGAGAAAGATGGCACAAAGAATCGTGCTGCACCTCTAGCCTTGCTCGAATTAGAGCACCGCGCCCTCAAACATGGCCTGTCTGGTCAGTTTTCTATCGTCGACGAATTCGCGGATCTCGCAGGTACTAAAGTTTGGCCCCAGATGACAATGTGGTTGTCAGCTTGATGGAAAACTATTTCACCGAGTTCGGTGATAAAGCTTGCTGCTTCGAGGACCTCATTAGCTTTCTGGATCTGGAGACTACTTCGCTTGACCGGTGGAAAGCGTTCCTCGCGCGCCACCAGCCATCCTTTGTAAGTTCATCCGCGACCATGCAGTAACGAGCTTTCTCTTCAATTCGCAGCCCCATCTTAGGCGTCCGTAGCTGACCTGCAACGACTAATTAATGTGCGGAAGCTAGAGCGCTACATGCTCCTAGATTCGGAAATCACGATCGAGTCCGAGACCGCTCGGGGGTTACAATACTTCAAAGAGTACTTGGATGGCCTCGCACTTGGCGGGGACCTCCCAGCTACTGAACTACAACCCGCCGACGACCTGGCCCTCTTGGCTGCAAATGCCTTCGTCATGGCTTGGACTATCGACCGTACGGAAGACGCTCTCTACCAGGCGGCCACAGTTCTAGAGTATGGGTTGAGTAGAAGCCGTATGTCGTTTCAGATGCGCATAATGCTTGTTCGGATATACCGCATTCTGGGTGTGTGTACTTGGACTGTGATCGTTGGGGTTGCTGACCATTTGAGTAAGGTGCACCCTCGCTTGCCTTGGAGCATTACCACCAGATGAATGTCAAGCAAGTCCAGAACGACACATTGTCTCATCTTGTTCTGACTCGTGCTCTGACGTTCTCGCTTGCTGCCACTGGGGACCTAACATACCCTTCGGAATGTCTAGAGTCTAGTCAGATATACCTGGCAAGCTCTCAGGAGGTTCGTTCCCCCATTCTGCCAGTATCCTCTTTGACTGAGTCAGCCCAGACCTCGGATTTCATCGTTCGTTCGTTCACTGCGGAGAAGTATTCCCAAATTCCGGACTTCATCGATTTCGAGGATAGACTGGAGAACTCCCTCCAGAGGGACGTTGTGAAACTCGAACATGTTCGTATGCGTCTCACGCACGAACCATTGAACACGGATATCATAGATATGGAACTCATAGAACTCAAATTCATGTTTGATCGCGGTGCGTCCCCGGACATCGTTATGAGCGGTTCTAACATCTATGGGTACATAGCTCACCGGGACAATCGCGATTTTGTCATCATTCCCAACTATCAACCGCGCTGTAAACCAACTTTTAATGACCAGAGTTTGTTGTTTGGTTCATCTACTGGCGTAAGTGTCGTATATTGGTTCGTGTGTCCGAATATCTGAGCAGCATATTCCTTAGCAAGGGTGGCTGTGGTGTTTTTTGAAGCTCTACATTCGTGCATTCCAACACGCCAGTGATTTGGATGATATCGTTGAAGAAAAGTTGCTCGTAGGCGATCGGCCGAAGAAGAGCTCAGATCCCGAAGTACAGTTACCCCTGCGGGAACGACTCGCTTTGAGGAAAACGGAGGAGACTGCAGAAGTAATAGCGCCTCATCCAGGTCTACACGCCATGACTAATGCCGCCTTCAGTTAACCCCCGAGGAGACCCAGCTATTCGAGTGGGCCACTGCTCTTGGTGACTGGTTAGAACCCCATCACGACCACGTCCGCCCCCCACCAGCGGTAGTATTGGCAGAGGCCTCCCGACAAACGGAGCTGAAGACAGGATTTCCATTGCGTGGCGTTGACCTGCAGGCTTACAACGGTGATGCGAATGGTCACTCAAAGAAAGATGAAGAGACACCTCTTATCAAGGAGGTGCCACGCCTGCTTACTGTGTTCTTTGATGCCATGCTCTCTCGTTTCAGGGATTTGCTGGAACTGAAACATTCGATCTCGGAGTTGCTGCATGTCGCCACGATCACGCAGGAGGTTGATTGCTGTTTGGCTACCATACTACTTAAAGCTGACGCATTTTCCTCAGGCATTTATCCTCTTCACAATCGAGACGATGCGCTTCAAGCCTCCTGCCGTGGTCAAGATCCACAAGCTCGGTAACGTCAGTTATAACATTCGAAACCCGCCGACTGTATGTACTAATAGACGGATGCACGGTAGCTTGTCTCACAGTTTAAGGATATTCGGTCAAAAGCTAGCTGTGTATTAAAGGAAATGTCGGCAACTCTGATTAGAATTGGTGAGGTCGAGGGTTCCTCGGAACGTCGCCGGGCTTTTGTGCAAGGGTGCACAAATGTGATTGTTCAACAGGTTCATACTCCATTTTCCGAAAGGCGGTCTTGTTGACCAAGATTCCTGCAGGTCACCCATGACTTTGTTTTGAATGTCGCCAAGAGCGTGACTGATTCGCGGAGGAAGGTGCTTGAAGGGGTTGGGAAGGGAATGGTCAAGCTCAACACTGTGTCCGGGCAACCATAAGACCTAATACTGTACCATTGCATGCATTATCTAGTAGCTCCACTCATCCACGTAGACGCAACACACGCTTTGATCCATCTAGCCCTAGCCTTACTAAGTCACTAATAGCATGTGACACTGTGACGTGACGTTTCGCGTCATAACGCGTCTCCGGCGACTACCAACGATTGGGTCTCGTCGCAAACCACAATGAGCCAATGTAGGTCAGCAAGGAGGCGACGACCGACGTGGTGCTCATTCAGACCATATAGTCAATGACAACAATTACTACGGTACGGCGGGAGGCGGCGGCTACATGACAACAGGCTCGCCATACAGCGGCGCAGGTGGCAGCCCGGGAGGTTTCGCTCGTGTGCGTCGTCTTCTTTGCCTTTATAGCTTTATTTTCATTGAATTTGGCACTTAGAAAAGCGAAACCGCGCATTCACTACGCCCCATGACAATTTACCAACTCATTCAAGCTAGTCAAGCACACACGGATGCCGACTGGGTCCTCGACGACCAAGAAATTGGTCAAGTACAAGCGGTTGTATCTGGATTGGAAGTCTGCTAAGTCACGATCCAGGTCACTGTTGTCGCGCATATTGCTTCAATTCAGGCCCAGGCAACGAACAGCCAATATGTGCTCGATGACGGTTCTGGTCGAATCGAGGCACGCCACTGGACCGATTCCTCTATGGAAGATGAGTCACGGAATAACGGTATTGTGTAAGTCCGTTCTCTGCCTTCGCATTTACAGTTAATTGTCAACTCCCGTAGCGAAGGGGCATATGTGCGGGTTCTGGGGAGCCTGAAAACATTCGGGAACAAAAAATATATCAACACCAATCTTATACGACTGATTGACTCGCCCGCCGAGATATACTTTCACCTTTTGGAAGCTATGACTGTTACTATGATTTGGGAGCGCGGTCCAGTGAGTTTGATACTTCGCACATTGGCTTAACTCCAACTTGTCATAGCCGCCAAGACCTGGACAGAGTCTTCAAGAAGTAACACCGCAGCAGAACGGGGCTGGTCCACATTCCGCATATTCAGCCCAGTCGACGGTCTCGTCTAGTGATCAGATGTCACACCTGCCAAAACTGCACCGTTCCATAATTGCCTTCATGCAAGCTCAACCGGTTAACGCGGAAGGTATTCACGTCGGTGCTATTGCCCGCGCTGTGGGTGGGAATGCTGTGACGATAAGGTGGATGAGTCATGTCCTCCGTCGTCACTTTTACTTAACTCGACCGTTCAGTGATGCTCTCGACAAACTGACGGATGATGGGGTTGTGTATTCTGGCACTGATGAGTCCCACTTCTTGTTGGTTGTGTGAGGTCCACAGCACCGTAGATGATATCTTGCTGTAATTACAGCCTTGTAGCATTGTCTGATCTGACTGATAATACTTGATGTGATACAGCGAGAAATTTAAAACATTGGTAAATGTGGTCAGTGATTATGTAATTAAACCTCACTTTCCACCTTACCTACACATTTCACTCACTACTAGTGATGTCTGCTGAACAATTTGATGAACAGCCCATTGCCTTTTTGCACCAAGCCACTTCAATTGAAAGTGATCCTTGGAAGCAGATCCTTCGACCCGCAACCATCTTTCAAGTTCTTCAAGCAGAGACTTCATCTGAAGGCCAGTCCTTGGTGATTGAAGGGAGACATTTTGCTGCTGTGAGTGCATAGGCTGCTGAGGGCTGAGACCTACCCTTTGAATTGTATTGCACAGATTACACTTGTTGCCCATGTAATAAGTGTAGAGGTAAAGTCAGCAAAGATAACCTATGTCCTTGAAGATGGTACAGGAAGAATATCTGGTGAAAAGGACCTGATTGGCCTTACCCACCATCATGGACAGTCTGTAGAGGTTGAAGAAGCAGAAACAGCCCAGTCTCTGGCCTTGTGAGTTAATGACATTGTCTTCTTACAGTGATACTCATTGGAATGCTGAAGTGAACACACCTATGTTGAAATCAAAGGACTCCCAAGAAAGACAAGCCCAAAGTGGGGCCCTAAAATTATGATCCAGACCATCTATCCTGTCCACAGTTACAATCAGGTCATGTATCATGTCTTGAATGTGATTCACAGTAGCAGATTGATCCAGCAGCATAATCAGGTAGGTGAGTTAATTCTAGTAAGTAAAGATACTTATATGCTTGAACCAGCTGCATTGCTCTGGTGACATGTCTAATTTGGAGACAGGCCAAGGTCATGTCACCATTGAGGATCATATTACCATCACAGCTTCACTGCCTCCTGAAATGCTGTCCAACATGTTTGCACCTCAAAGAAGACAGCCATACACTGCTCTTGAGCCACTTGAAAGAGCCATCATGGGGTACATGCATCATCACAGAAATCAACAAGTCTTGGTCTCAATGTTGGCACAAGAAATCCAAATGTCTTATGGATGCACAGAGTCTCAATTTGAGTGGGTCTTTCTTTCACTTTACATTGCTTAGGGCATTGAGAATCAAGCCCAATGTTAGTCATTCCATCAAAGTACTGATGTCAGAGGCATACATCACAAGTCCACTTGATGATGGCTATGTTGTGCTTACACCAAGACACTAGAAGGATTTTGCTTGAGATTATCCATCAGTTGTAACTATGATACCAAAGAGTCATCCCATTTGTTGGCTTTCCTATGGTGATGATGGAGAGAATGGCAGTTCTATTTTCAACAATGGCTGTGAATGTTAATGTACATGACAAGTGACACTGGATGGTACAATGTTGCATGCAAACGAGGATTAACGGTGTTTGTACTTGGCTTCATTCTCAAGGCGGATGTTGGGATCTAGGGTATTATGGAGTCCCATGAGGGTCTTACTGACTGCCTCTGAAGCACCGATCATGGGTTTCAAGACGGCAATTGGAACTGCGCGTACAACGGCTCTGACCGCTCCCTGGTACGTAGAGACAGTCAGGTTCATGACGGCCAGGATCTCGAACTCGCTTCCTGCGACCCACCTCGTTTCCAGATCTTTCATACACTTCCATGGGTACTGCCAGGATGGTTTGAGCAGCAGAATGTAGATTTCTCCGCAAACTGCGATATGCCGACTGCACCCCTTCTTTAAGGCCAGTCGGTTGTGCAGCATAACGACTTATCAGGTCTTCGTCCGAGCCTTCTGCGTCTGCGTCTTGGTCCTCGTATGGTATTTGAAGAGCCTCGGCTGTGATGGAGTCTTTGAACTGACCACCCAACATATCTTCCGCTTGTTCTAGGATCACCTGTGTGCCGGTAGCCAGGCGGGTGCCGAGTTTGATGGCCTCCATGGCGGTGGACTGGACAAATGCTTTGGTGCCCTTCTGGAGCCCGCGGACAACACGCCCATCCTTTTTGTATTGTGCAATGGGGAGTAGGACAAGGTCTGCGACCCCCGAACCGACATTGACTACAGACCGGATTGGAGCTACGCCAGAAATGACATCGACGAGCTGCGTAGCCTTCACATCTGGAGTCCAGAGATCATTTAGGGTGTCGAAGAAACGTGGCCATCCAGTAATCTGGCGACAAATTAGTTGGATATTGTCACCCGTCAAATGGACGCACGCCATGCAGAGTCAAGTGTCGTAATGTCATCTCTGCTCCATCGAAGTGGAAAAAGTTCATTAGCTCGATTGTTCTGCCATCTCGCAGTGCTCTGTAGTCAACGCGTCGAGGCTTGTAATCCAGTTTGATGTCCACCGGGAATACTTCGGCATGTTCTGGAGGACTCGTAAGTGGGGATAACGCCAATTGGGAAACATGTTACGGAAGTAAATTTCCTCTCCGTTTTCCGGCGTCGAAGGGCTGTCTGAATCTTGGAAAGCAAAGAACTTCTTGAAGAAGTCAAGGGCATCTTGATCAACATACAACCGTAGAGGCAAAATTTTTGCCTAGAGATGGTCAGCCAGTTCAGTGGTGCTCTCAGTGAAGGTTCGGAGCTTACACGGAGTCGTGCTTCTTCTGCAGGGTGTAACGAGGAAGGACGAACGCTTAACAGCTCTATTCGTGCCATATTGGAATCAGTCTCCCTAACATTCCCTCGCGAATCCGATCGCATGTCGGTGAGAAATTTCTTCCATGTCGAGGTCTTGATGTGGTCAAGAATTTCGAGATCCCTGATCAAAATTAGTGTGCGGGATACCAATGTTTCACCAGGGCCATAGTTGTCGATCTCTGCATTCAGACCTTCCAATCGAATCTCAATTGAAGGTCCTTTGGATCGGGTGAGGCGCTTTCCATGCACGCGGGTGGATGCAGTTCGTGGACGGCCCGGAGAAGCGGCGTGGAGGGACTGCCAAGAGCTCTCCGTGCCAGTTTCAACGGGATCATCAAGTTCATCATCGATTGCGGCAATGAGAGTATCGGGGTCCATGCTCTCCAAATCTCGTTCGAGCCCAACGTGGAACGAATTAAAGAGCATTGTGCTAGTCGTCTCGTCTATAGACTCCTGCGTTTGTCCAGTTGATACTAGCTGACGTATGCGAGCGAGTCGCTTGCGCATCTCCTTGACCTCCTTCTCAACGATCTTGCGCGTGCGGGGCCAGTCAAATCCATCATGCAGGAAGAGCACTATATTCGAATCACGAATCCGCACCCGCAGGGTGGTGTCGCTGATGCTACATGGTCAGCTTGAAACACGCGTGTCACTATCAATTTCTTACCTGACTAGATCCCGGACCGTATCAGGAGAAATTGTGTCAAAATGGTGTTCATTAAAAGAGAGGGGCTTTAAGATGCGGACTGTTTCGCCGCCAATATTCGATATGATACCGAGTTGGCCCATCACTAGAGCGTCGGAACCTGTCTGTTCTTCCGTGTCAAAGTCTTCAAGGTCGTCATCCCTGAGTTCTCGGAGGCCAGCAGCAGTTCCAAAAGATGCGTCCAAATAGTCTCGGTTAGCGGGCAAGTCATCGGATATCATGTCTGCCGTGCTCCCAATCTCTGGGATGAGTCTGAAAGCGTGTTCATCCAAAGAGGCTGCATGCCAAACTTTGAGTTATACAATGACAACTGGAGTGGAATACCGATACCAGTCATATCACGACCGCCAGTGGCGGTGTTCGGAATTCCTGGAGTTCCGCGAGAAGCACTTGAATAAGTTTTAGTTCAGTTTTTCAGTCACCTTTTTCAAAACGACGTACGGAACAGCTGTATCGCCCTTTGTGGTAAGCATCATGCTGTTTATCAAGCCTGAGAGAGCGCTCATAGTGTCGGCGCAAAGGTGTATTTGAAGGCCAATCCGTTCAATGAGAACCTGTAGATTTGATAAGGGACATCTCTACCTCCCAAAAACGCGTACAAACACTGGTATTTGGTGGAAGGGAAGCGTTGTTTACTTGGAAAGTGAACTGAGAATCAGAAACCTCCAGGATCAAGGCATACCCCGAATTCTGGACTACAGCTTAGCAGACAAAGGCGATCGACAGGCAGCCTTGACTGACCTTCCAATAGTCAACACCACAGCCGAGGCTATCTCGAGCTGTCCTAGAGGATTCGAGTGCGTCTTGAATCGAATCCACTAAAAAGAAGTGCGCTGACAAGATGCTCGATTTGAATGCGGCTTCCGAAGAGTTGCCTGCCAACTCAGTTGAGAATTCAGCCTCCTGAAGGTGAAGCGCCACGGCCCCAGGATGTTCCAGAGGGCGCATATGGATAGATACGTCGACAATGTCCACCATGAGTCGAGTGCGCTCAGATGGTATGACTGACTCAAATACCTAGATTGATCGATTACTAAGGTGGAAGCATGAGTTCAATGAACGCACCCCGGGTGGTGCCCTAACAAACGAGGCCAGATCATTTGTGAAACAACCATCAAATGGTAGGTGCACAGTGAAACCCCAAAGGGAAAGCCTAATCCGTGATTCTTTGGCGGCTGTTTCTGGCACCGCGAAAGATGTTACCCTGCACCCTATCAAAGGTTTGGGTGCCAACGACTGCGGGGGATGCTCTTAGCGCATGTGCAAATGCTAGAGTTAGGACTCACCAGGCTTCGGGCTGGGCCCTGGAGTAGGAGGACATAGTCTCCTCCACTGGATGTGTCTACAATGTGGAGATCCATGATTTCGGCAGTGATTATATTTTCCACCTCATCCGCAATGTTAAAAGCAGCAACAATGTCATAGGAAGCCACATACCTTGCCTTCCGCATTCAATTCAAGTACTGCGTTCACATCTAACGCAGATATGTCAAATGGTCGCGCGTGTTGAAAATCACCACTTCGAGGAACAATAAACCTTAGCAGGACTAATGAAGATGATGTGAGCGTTTTTTTCCGTTTCTCCTATGGAGAGGGGACATGCCTTCCGACACGCTGAAATTGACAATGGTTGCACCAGTATTTTGGCGGCCAAGCTTTTTCTCGGGATCCTCATCGCTGCCATGAGTTTCACTGTGTCGCATCTGGGTGAAGTACCGACTTCCGATCAAGCTTGTGTTGTGACTTTGGAGGGTCTCTGTTCCATCTGGATACGTAAAACTTTGCTCGATAAGTTGAGCCGCATCGTCTGCCCAATACTGAAGTCCATCGAATACAGCTTTCTCCATCACAAGGTTCACCAAAGGGATGTCAACAATCACTGACATCTTGCTCGCAGAATTCCCTTTTGGCCCCTTCGCGATATTAGGTCCTTCCAGTGTGGCGGAAAGGGGAAGTGAATCCGGAATGATTTCAGTGGCCAAGAGGGTGCTTGTGTCGAGTCCAGCCTCCTTGGTTGGTAAAGAACCGAGTGCTAAAATGGTGTGGGCCACGTTACTGCCGACCAGGGAGTAAGCAACGAGCATCTCTTGCAAGCATACGTTCAAGATGACATCCGAAGTGTTTTCGCTCGAGCGTAGCAGCGACGGTTTCGTACCCTCTGCAAACCTAAGAGAAGATTTAGCGGAAGGTAGGTTGTTGGAAATCGTCACGCCACGGAGGTCCAACAGCATACAGCCAGAGCGCTGTGGGTAGGGAGAAGGGGACGGACAGCGTACTTCAATGCGAACCATTGGGCATAGCAGACGGAAACTGTGGCTAGGTTCACTTGGCGTTTTTTTCTGAAACATTTTGAATGAAGAGAACGAGTTACAAACCAAAGTACCAACCTTCCGTTGAAGTGAAGCTGGAGATCGTCTGGAAGATCTCGACTTTGGAATCTTTTCGCGCTGATAATCCATGCCCAAGTCGAAGTCTTCCAAAACGAGTGCCTCTAACCGCTTTCTCTCTATTTCTTTCTCGCGTACACCAGGAAAAATTTGCGGGATCCCGACATCTACGTCGACCAATTGTTCGCGACTTTGCTGACGGAGGATTTGACTCTCTGCCAAATCTGTTGCCTTACTTGGCACGAAGATTGCCGCCGACGCGACGTCATCGACGAAGCATCTAAGTAAATTATCCCTGAAAGTCATGCCAAGATCGATGAAAAAGTGGATTGGCGCTATTCTGACTTCCGCAGCCCATGAATCTTCCCTGAACGAGAAGGGTGACGCCAGTTGACCAGAAGCTTCGATGGCAGGAGGTGCCGATAAATTATCCTCCGCCTCAGAGAAGGGGCTACGATTCGGAGGGCTTGGGAGACCACCAAGTCCTTGAGATGTTGTTTGTAATTTGTCCGTCTTCTCAGATACTGCGCGAGTTCTCAAACGCCAAGTAGACAGTTTCGCCGAACCGCCCTTGAACTTGGCCTGTGTCCAGTCAATCACTTCGAACACAGGGAGTTTGATGTTCTGGGGTCCTTCCGAGGTAAGTGAAGGGCGAGAGCGTTGGGCGTCATGTAATGTGGGCAAGTAATGATCAGTTATTAATATCGGCGTTGCAACATGTGGGTCATCCGAAGAAGAAACGCCGTGGAAAGTAAATAGTGACATATCCGCAATCACAGCTTTGGCAAATGTTGACCTATCCATCAGAGTGGATGGAATTTGCGATGCACCGGTCGTCGATAGGTCAGGTGTGGGTGTAGAAAGCCGGAAGGAAACAGAAGGAGTGTCGAGGAACAACCGTAGATAGGTGTAAGGTAGTCTTGGTGGCACCAGGGGTCGTTCGTAGAAAGTGTCGAGAGAACCGGTCCACGATTCCGGAAGTGCAATTATCGTGATTGCGCGAATAACGACGTTCACTTCCAGGGAAAGTGTGCCACGCGAATGTTCCAATGATGTTTCCTTGCGCAAGACAGGTGAGGGACTAGGAAGTTTGGATATACAGGCATCCACGATGTCCAATAACACGCGTAAATGACGAGAGCAGAGAGCGCAAGCAAGCATTCCAACAGTGATAGATAACTGATGGATCTCTTGCTCAGATTTACCCCCAACGGGATCTTCTGGGTTTGCCAGACGGTCAACATCACTTTGGAGAACTTTCCCAGGAGGTTGCGCAAGACGGGAGGGCGTCCGCAGAGAAAACACTATGGGCTGTGAACCGAAGGAAAGTAGAACATCCTCGACAGAGTCGCGGCATTGAACCGATGGCCTAGGTCGTGAAGGGGCTCGCCCAACGTTGTCAGTATTACTAGTGACTTCCGCAGAAGTAATGTCCATTTTTGCAGGATGAGAATCCCTTGTAGAGATGGCACTCTGATACATGCTGCTCGAGGCGGATGGTAGATGATGGGAGTAAGGAGGAAGCAGTGCAATCGACTGTGACATCATGAGTTGTACATCTTCGTCCAGAGAAGACGACGACGAGCTGCGGGACAATTGACCAACTAAAGAGTTGCCGTGCAATGGGGAAGATGTTCTGGAAGCCGTAGACGAAACTGGAGATGATGTGCTTGTAACGATCGGAGAGGAAGCAACGGTGCATACACCCCGTGAAGTTAACTTGAACCCAGAGATTGACACCGTACGAATTTGCTCACAACAGTTGGCTCCTTCGGACGTTGGCTGGACCCCGCCACTTGGTTCCGACAGAAGATCTGGGTCCGTACGATACACAATCTCTGAAATGGAGAGCGTAAAACTAGCCCGTCCAGGACAGATAATAGTGATCTTAGTATCCATTGCAGAAAACTCGAATTTGGAGAGGAGTCGCTCAATGAGAGTGGCAAAAACTGACACCCCTGCGGGATCGTCGTCGCCATAGGACTCTTTGCGCATTTCTTTAGGCTGTGAACCGGATCCAAATGAGTTAAAGCCGCCAGGCAGATTCTCGCTCTCATCTTCGAGAGGCAACGAATTATTGGTAGACCGGAGAGTCTGCCGTAAGGTAGCTTCCTCACGAAGCGTGAGCTCGTCATGAACGAAAGTCTCCGCAACAGAGACTACAGAGTCAGCGAGGTTGGAGCTGTTGTGAAAGGGGATTGAGGACGACATGAGCTGTTCCGGCGTCATTTGAAACGTAAGGTGGAGCGACTGGATATGACAACCAACAGTGGAAGAGAGAGGATTCGGAAACGGGATACGAGCAGTCACGCCGGATATGAAACCATCATACAAGGTAACCGGAAGCCCTACTAGTAGCTGATTGATTGCCTTGAGAGAGACTGTCAGGCGCACAGAGGAGGAAGAGGAGGGACAACGAACTCACTTGGCCATCTAGTTCCAAGTCCTTGACTTGAATGATCCCAGAACCGAGCTGAGAGTCGATTTGATGGAGGTCAAGCTGACCTGGTTTGAAAAAGTGGCCTAGAGTTCTCCTCAAGAGAAAGGAAAAGAAGCGCCTCTGAATGCTGGATGGGACAGCAAAGTCAAACATAGGGAGACTTGAGAACCATGAGTACCACGATGACATTGCAACCGCGAAAGTCAAGCAAGGCAGCAGGTCATGTCCTGCGCAGAGGACGACGGTGACGGAAGGATCGCGTGCGTGCTAGCGCTAGGGAGGGTGCCCTACCAAGGGACTGGGGTCGACAAGGCAGGTCCGAAGTAGGTCACACCAGTACAAATATGGGTAACGAGCCCCTCTTGTCGACGGTTTTTGTTACATAAAATAAAATCACTACTGCTACGAGATATGGATGTCAATCCACGTCCATAGCCATGGATTTCCCGTCCCCTTTGACGAGGGCACTCCGAGTCTTGCTGGGCACTCTGATTTTCTCCAACCCTTTCTCTGCAGACGGCGGCCCCACCACCATTGGCTCCACGAGCTTGGGAAGCGTTGACTTGGTTGCCAGCCTTTTGGCCCGATATACACGTTGTTTTTCCCGAGCAACCGCCATTCTGTCGAACGAGGACAACATATGATCAAGTGGTCGACAAAACGCTTGGAACGTACCTTTGCTTCCAGAACGCATGTTCCCTGCGTTGCTTGATCTCGCCAACCCGTCTCATCGCCTTGATCGTAGTTTGCACGAGTCCACGGTCGTAACGAACCGGGACATTTCTACGTTTTTCGAAATCAATTGTAGCATCCTGAGAACATACCACACGACATCAGGACGAAGACAGGAGCGCATATCCGTATCCTTACAATAGTCATCTCCTTGCCAGCTGCTTTCCGGAAAGCCTTTGTCCACCGTACCTTGCGCGGATTACGTTTCATTCTAATCGTTTCAGCGATCAATTCCGGAAAAGTAAAAGGTACGGTGGAAACTGACTTGAAGTTCTTGTGGCATCTGCAGCCAGATGAGTATGGTGACGACACCAGCGAACGAGATATCGCTTACTTGGAGGTGCAGAAACGGAAGACTTTGGCGTCGTTGCGAACAAATGCCGTTCCTATCGCAAGTGAGGTGTCACTTTCTGTGGTGGAGGATATTTCCCTACCGTGCCCCGGGTAGACATTCGTCGAGCAGAAATAACACTTTTCGATACGCATGAGGCTGCTCGCCGGGTGGGCTAAGGGAAACTGATCGTGGGAATTCACCTGTCGCTAGCGTGCATACTAAGAACAAAGACAAGAGTGTGTCTGACAGTCACGCTCTGGTCATGCTGAGCGGATCAAATTTCTTGTAGATTCATTCAGTCCACCCTGGAGCTCTAGCTTTTTTTTTTTTTAAATCCATTATTATTCCAGTGTGGAGCAGTCGCTCTATGTACCGGTTCTGACTCGCGTTCACCAGCTTCTTTGGCCAGCTTTCACAGAGGGTCCTCATCACCTCCCAACGCTGCCACTACGTCCGCTTCGGCCGTTCCGACCGTATCCTCAATGTTCGCAAAGTATCCCCGCTCGCTCTCGAGCGCGGGGCTTTTGGGGTCGTTTTCTCGATTAGTGGCTTTGTGTGGTGGATTAGATGGCTCTGGTGGCATTGATGGGTCACCAGGTGCATTACCTGATTGTTTCCGTCGACCTCCGTTGCTGGTTGAAGCGCGCAATCGCCCCTGCTCGCTGCACCTCGACCGACCCAAGCGGCTTCTCCCGCTCAGTTTGGACGTCCAGGGTTCACTTTCACGCCCGCGTCGTTGTATTCGCGCGCAACGCCTCTGCTTGTTTCGACTCGGATATTACCACCTGGCTCGACTTGAATGCGTGGGCATTCCTCAACGCAGTCTGGGGGCTCGCTGGGCTTCTCTGCTCAACGGTCATCGTCACCATCATCGCCCGCAACCTCTTCGACCTCTCTCGAAGACTTGAATACCTCCACTACGACACATTTGCCCTCGCCCACCCTCGTGCACTCTGCCGCGTCGGGTGGCTCTGGAGTGGCGTCTGGATGACGTTCTGCGTTGTCTGGGGTATCCACAGCGTCATCTGGCCTGTTTGGTTCCTCTATCTGGTCCCCGGCCTTCTCGTCTGTGTGGTTGCACGACGCTCGTGATGCGCGTGCACCTGTCATCTTCATTGGTCTCGACCAATCGCGGCCTCGTATTGGGTATCGTGCGACGCGCTTGCTGTCGCAGCTGCAGTCTCGTCTGGCGACGTCTCCGTCTTGTAATTCGGTTCGTCGATGCACGCGTGTGCTCGACGTTCTTCGTCTGTGGCCAATTACGACTCCTCGCCAACCTCTTCCTCCGTTGTTTGGCACTCTCCCTTGATCTCTCGCTGTGCGTCCATATTGGCTTCCCGGTGGTCAGCATTGGCAGGGGCGAGCGGGTGGGGCAAATGCGCGGGGCAAGTGTGTGCGCGCGAGAGGCAGTCAGTGCGCGTGCAGGGCGAGTGCGCGGGGGATCTGAGACTGATGACTCCGCTGATATTTGAACTCTCATTTGATTCTTGTATGTACCATTACTTTTTGCTACGCACAGTCCTCAGAAATTATTTTATTCATGACAAACAATCATTGTGCTATCGATTTACGACGACCTGACAAGAACCACTAGACAGTTGCCGTGTCTGAGTTGGAAATTTTTGATCTGCCATCAGCCAGAGCATGATCGTTAGTCCATATATTTCTCCTGCACTGATATTCTAGATTATACCAACAGGTGCCGTCTCGCTCCTGGTACCGTTTCCATCCTTGCCCTGCAATCAGCATTGGGAGTTAAAGCCGCGCACTTGGTGTGTTTCTTGATACCTCCGGTACAAAATGTGCGCATAGATCATCCATGACTTCCCTAGCCCGAATGCCCACCACGCTCAACAGTGTATCACTCAGGCCATGCGTCTCCTCCTCCAATCCTTGTACATAGATGCGTGACTGTAGCTTCTTTTCCCGCTCGTGACGGATGACAGGGAGAAGACGATATGCCCTCGAGATGTAGAGTTTCTTCGTCGAGCCTCCCTTTTCACTCGGCCAACCTGGTGTCGAGTTCAAAGAGGTCGGTGTATTGCTCTCGACTTTCAGTGACACGTTGGGAGAAGTGCTCTGGTCGTTGACGTCACCAACTTCAAAATCCGGAGATCCGTGGCCATCAGTCGCATCCTCTTGCGAGCCTGCCTCTATCTCCAGACGACTATAGTCTTGTGTACTCGCATCAAGCCCAAAATATTTGCCTAGACTCGAATCCATCAAGAGACGCAGCCATGATCGCCTCTCGTACCCAGTTGCACAAAATATCGCGTCGTACGAATTTTGATAGATATTCCGCGTCATTGTTTGTTGCAAGATAAGTGTTACGGCTTTCAGCTCGACTTCTGATGAACCAGTTTTGCCGGTTCGTGAGGTTTCTGCGGACAAAACCTCTGAATGGTTTAGAATAGTGAACTTTGGTTTTGTCAATGGCGCAGTACGGGTAGTGCGCCTGGATATCCCTTCGTCGAGCCTTTGATCGTACATAATATCGTATAACTGGCTTCGTGAGCCTAGTCATCCGACTCTTATGAAAACGAAGACTCTGACCAGTTCTAGAGTATGGCGGTTGATGACACCATAGTTCGTATTGGCATACTCGAGGCAAAATTTCTGTCTTGCCGAACGAGATGACAGCCGAAAAACCTCATCGGTAGCTAGAAATTCTGTGTTGGCGTCATCCGGTGAGTGACACCGACCACTTACTTTCTGGGTTGAAAATCTCGTTAACGAACGGCGAGTCATCACTCTGTTTTAGAGATCCTTTGTGGATAATAAGGTCGAGGGTATGTATCTTCTTTCCAGTAACTGGGATAGCGGACAGTCGCGAGTGAAGGTCAATCACGATCTCTGCAGCGGATTGACCGGATCCGATGACCGCGATACGCAACGGGCCTTTTTTAGGATTGCTTGACTGTAGCGAATTCAGCAAACGGTCAATCGATGTGAGATAGGTCGAGCTGTGAACCATGCGCTCTTGGACCCAAGCAGTTGCGAGTGGTTTAGGTATATGTGGTGAGCCACCTGGGGATATGATTAGGTTTTCTGGGTGAAAATGTAAGTACTGGTTTATGGGTAGATGCATGACCGTACTTGCTAGACGCACAACTTGCTGACCAGTTGACAGGACTCGAGAATATACTTTTATGGTGGACGTGTCCATTTCGCCAAGCGCAACGACTTCCTCACCGAAAGCAACTCTGATACCTCTCTCTTGCACACATCGAGCGGCCCAAGATAGATAGTCGGAATATTCCTTCCGAGTGGGGGTGGTGCGACCATGATTAATGAAATCCAACAGTCGGTTTTGTGAACGGAGGTAAGAAATGAAAGTGAGTGGACTCTCGGGGGACCGCAAGGTCGCCAGGTCTTTAAGGAAGCTTGTCCACAGCCATCAGACGATCGTAGCAGGAAGGGAGATTGGAGACATCGCCTACTGGATTTGCATCTGGGCGCCAGGTATGAGCATTCCTGGATGCCATTTGAATTCGTCGTGCCTTTCGATGAAGAATAGTCCGTCGATGGATATAGGCGACTGACACAATCGTTAGGGCCCATGTAGTAAGTCCGATCGAGTGGACAATTCTTACACTGAACTGATTCTCGAGAAATGAACCAGCGATCGCAAGGTTAGAGGGACCAAATCCGAGGCCAATTACATCGTACACTTGGGTTAAAGGAGGGATGTGCATGTGGAACCCGCTGGATGCTGCCAGTGCCGATGATTTAGTGGTTATTCGAAGAATGTGCTGCACAACCGCAGGTTGCTTTTTCCGAAGGCCAGATACTGGAGTGGTTAGCGTTGACTGACGAACTGGGGACTAAAACATGAACACTATTGAGCTTTCAGACCGAGACTGGAGGAAGCTAGTGAAAGTGCTGAAGCTAGAGTCCCTCTGATCGTGTATGTGCTTATCAGATAACACCGAAGCAGGAACTGCTCGGACGCTGAACTCGTGGCTAATAATTTGATCCAAGCACACACCGACCACGTTGCACGGGAATTTCTGGCAGAGCATAAAGAAACAGTATAGAGGCCTGAAGCAGCGATTCGGGTGCGGGTGTCGGTCACCAGCAATGTCACTTCAAGGCACGTCTGTGAGAGAAAATGTGTCTGGTTGTCTGGCAGCGGCGTCGCAAACATTGTGATACATCGCACGCAAGTCCACCCTAGGCAGCCCTTGAAGTTTGACAGGCTTGGCAGGCGGTCCTTTTTTGCCCGTTCTCGCACACGCAGCACTCGACAGTGGCAGTTCCTGCCAGCGACACTCACATGCCATCGGACGGAGCGCCAGAATCGTGGGAGCCAGGCACTGTCTCCATTGGTCATACAATGTGCGAGTCGGGGGTACGCACTTGTATTAATTCTACATTGCCTCTCGGATGACCCGCATCATCTTGTTCCAGTCCCATCATGTCTTTCGAGTCGTCGACAAACACAGTCTGCAGCCCTTACAGGGCGGTCCGGTTACCAGATCTCTCCAATGGCCGCCGCAGACACCGTAGCGCTCATCCCTTCTTCCATCAAATGACGTTGCGCGAACACCTTCGTATTCATGTTGACGACATAACCATCGACGCCCTTGTTCTGGTTGCCTATGCAAACATGCTTGGCCTGTATTGTGGGACCACCGATGTACTTCTCTCCCTCGAGAGCTCGGATGGCACATCTTTACCTTTCCGCTTTCGATGGGATGAAACCACTGTGTGGCAGGGCGCGCTCGAGGAAGCGAGTACTGCTCTTAAACAAGCCAGGCAGCAGTCGACAGCCTTCTCAGCTTCCCAGTCACTTGATGTCCTGGATCTCACCGCAGATCAATCTCCATTCATCGCGGTCTTCCGAGACTCTTTTCAGGCCATCAACGAGCCATCCCTTGCCATCCCGGCGGTGCTCCCGCACAGTGTTCCCTTACTAGTACATGCAAGGGATGGCCTTTTACATCTTCACACGTCATCTGATCAGTTTAGCTCTGCCATGGCCTCCGTGTTTCTCCGACAGATAGCTGCAGTAACTGAAAGGGCCTTCACAGACGCGACACGGAAGATGGCTGCGCCCCTTTGCCTAAACAATGATCTCGCCTCCGTCGTCGAGGCTCTCCCGGAACACAAACGAGTTACTTACTACTCGCATATACGCTCGGCTCGCTTCGCAACCGACTATATCCTTCCCTATTCAGTCTCCAATTCGGCTACGACAGCTGTGCAATGGCACCCCAATCTGTCCCCCGAGTCAGTTGTACTCCAAGCCCCAGAATGCTTGTCCTATGGCGATCTCGATCATGCCGCGAACCGTTTTGCTCGCTTTCTCCTCAGTAGGGGACTTTCCCGCGAGGATCGGGTCGCGGTCTGCATGGACCGTGATCTCAAATTCCACTCGGTATTATTTGGCATTTTGCGCGCTGGTGGATGTTATGTTCCAGTATGTGTAGATTTTATTCGCGTCCTTTGTTTACAACCGCATCCACAGATTGATCCGGAACTACCTGTAGAGAGGAAGCTTTTTATTGCAAGTAACTCTTTGGCAAAACTTGTTGTTACGTCTTCTCAGGAATACAGTCTTTTTGGGGATTTGTCAATCAATATCCATGATGCGTCCATACAGGAAATTGTCTCTCACATGAGTCAAGCCAAAGTCGACCTTGCACTCCCAACGAGTACAGCATATATGCTATACACCTCGGGTATGAATACTTTTGCACTTTTGTTTGGAATTTAATTCACATTTACAGGTACTAGTGGAAATCCTAAAGGTTGTCTCATCAGTCACAACGGTCTCTCTGAGGCGATTCTAGCCCTCAGTTCTTTTTCCGCCAATGTCAAGATGACAGACCTTTGCAAAGGAAGATACCTGGCTATTGCTTGTGGGTCATCCTTCAATTTTTGATAGCCTTGTGCTTCTGCCGACATGTCTACCAGCTATAGCCTTCGATGTTCATCTTGCAGAGACCTTTGTCCCATTGGCGTTGGGGATGACGTTGGTTTCTGCGAAACGCGGGCAACTTCTGGAAAACTTGCCCCGGTACATTGATCTCCTCGAAATCACGCACGTCGGTCTCGTACCTAGCTTGATAGATGCCACTATGTGTGTCATCGAAGACGATCGGATGGGAGAGGAGATCAAATTGAAATATATTGGTAGTGGCGGTGAAAAGATCACAGACACTGTAAGTTGCATTCTACTATCTGGCTACAAGGGTCCTCACTTTGTCGACTGTTCTCCCTCAGATTCTCGATAAATGGGCTGACCACCCGGTTGTCAGACTTGCCAACTTTTATGGGTAAGCAACTGTGATTATTCCCGGGTCTGTAATATGCAAACCGAGTCGCAGCCCAAGTGAGGTTACAATAGGTTGCTGTGGGCGGTTCATGGATGGAAACATTCCTCGAGAGAATATCGGTCGTCCATTCGCTAACGTCTCTTCATATGTGGTCGATGATAACCTCAATATTCTTCCTCGAGGGGTTGCCGGCGAACTTATCGTTGCGGGTCCGCTCGTTGGACGAGGGTATCACGAGCTTCCTGAGCTTACTGCGAAATCCTTCTTAGAGTGGCCGCATGGTGGATCATGGTCTTATCGCACTGGTGATTTGGTTCGCATGCTTCCTGATGGCACCCTCCATATTATAGGTCGAGTTGATACCCAAGTGAAGCTACGTGGCATACGGATTGAACTGGAGGGCATCTCTACCATATTCAGAAATGCGGCTCTAGGCGAACTTGGATTGCGGATGAATGTTGGAACAGTACTCGGTGCCCATCCCTCCATTGGGGACGGAGCTACGCCACAATTGATATCCTTCATTGCTTGGGACATCCAGACCCCTCTCTCTCTCCAGCGGACCTCCAAGCCGCATGTTTTATCTTCCCCTGACAGCGTTATGCAGGTTCTTCGAACGACTTCTGAGCGGGAGCTCGCTAGCTACATGCGACCTGCACACATAATTCGCCTCAGCTGGCTTCCACTCAATTCCAATGGGAAAGCAGACGACAAGGCCTTATCTTTACTTTTCAGGGAGATCGATATCCGTCAACTTCTCAGTGTCGTCCACGATAGTCCCGCGGAGAATTCCACAGTCGTTCAGCAGAAGGTTGTGTCAATGGTTGAAAGCCACGTCAAAGTTTCACCAGTTGACTCAAGGATAAGCCTCTTCGCCTATGGCGTGGATTCCTTATCACTGATCAAACTCGTATCGGACATCAAGCAAACGTTCCGTGTGTCTATTACCATTGCGGACATTATGAAAGCACCATCCATCAATGCCATTAGCAAATTAATTCAAACGCACCCGCTCCAATCATCGGCCTCATCATCGGCCGTAAGACTGTTTTGTGAACGGTGGCTCCATGTGGCAGGAGAAAGTATCCCGCATATGGTAGTCGAGCACGTCCTTCCGCCATTCCCCATTCAGGAGGGTGTTCTCTATCACTCAGATACCCGCCCGACTTCGTGTGTACAGCATGTCGTCATGAGCATCTCGGAGCAAATCCCGCCCTCGCGGTTACGCAACGCGTGGGCTGCCACGATGGAAGAACTCGACATCCTAAGGTGAGGCAGGGTATATCCCAACTTTCGCTTGCTGAGTATGGTCCACCCGAACCAGGACTGTATTCTACTTCGGAAGGCAGCTTGTTCAGGTTGTACTTGCGCCTACTAGCTCCCAACTTCCTTGGATCGAAAGGCGGGTGCCCTTCACGGATGCGGAGTCTTTTCATGCGTTTTTCTGTACGGAAATAGCGTCATCTTTCGCGAGGCAAATCAATAGCACAACATCATCGACTCCTCTATTCCGTTTGGCTGTCTTTTCCCCGCCAGACAATCATCATGGCCGTTGGTTGACGCTGTCAATTCATCACGCACTATTCGATGGGGCGTCTCTCCCACGTATCTTGAAGTTTGTCGAAGACGAATTACTGGCAAGACCACACCTGATCGCCTGTTCACCGGAACCGCTCTTAGAATATATGCACAGTGCGAAAACCGATGCGGGACGCCAATTTTGGACCACAATGTTTTCTGGTTTCAACTGGTCCAAACATCGCTTGATAAGTATGCAATCACCCAACCGAATTAAACGGAAGGTCATGCCTCTCGTTACACCACTGTCTACTCTGAAGAGGCTTCTGGCTCGTCATGAAGTTACCATACAGTCTGCGCTGACATGCGCATTTGCGATTTCGTTGGCTAGGTATATCTACTACACTGATGATGTTGCATTTGTGGTTCGTTTGTGGACCATAGTCGCTACCACTTTCTTACACAACGACGGCAGGTTATTCGCGCAGGGCGGTTGCTTCCTGTGGAGGGCGCTGAACATGCGATCTATCCCACTATAAATGCGCTCCCAACCAGAGTTCGCCTCGACATGGGGGATCGTCTCAAGCGAGTCCAAGCCGATATATCAGCCTCGGTGGCGTTTGAGCACTTACCTTTGTCATATGTGCAGAAGTGGCTTCCACCAGGGACTGCCCCGTTTGACGCCCTGTTTGTAGTTACCGTTAAGGATGATACTCAGTATGAAGCATGGGATGTCATACACAGTGAACTTCCCGAACCTGATGTAAGTAGTCCATCTTCGAAGTTTGATCCAATCTTCACAACTTTATTAGTTCCCTCTTTCAGTCGAGGTTGTACTTGACAAGCACAATGACGCCCTTATTATTCAAGCTGCTTATTACGACTGTGAGCCTCTGGTAACCAACGCTGATAATATTTTTCTCCAGTTCGAGGGTGTCCTCCTTGATACTCTCACTAAAGAAAACTGTGACGTGGAACCGCCCACCCAAACGGCTCAAAAAGCGAATCTAGCCCCGCCTCCGGTGTTAGCTTCTGATGACGAGAAGGAAGTTGGGGAAACGCCGGATGTGCATGACCTCGTGCCACTAAGAAATGTTATCTCTGCATTCTTTGGGTTCCCGCCTGAACACTTACATTCGAACACATCTCTCGTTTCTCTTGGCTTGGACTCCATCCAATCTATTGGTCTGTCTAGAACTCTCCGTCAACATGGGTATTTCCTTCGTGCTGTGGATATCATGGGAACCCCGGTCCTCAACAAACTCGCCATTTTATGTGCACAACCATCAGCCCATTCTGCACAGGTAGAGATCGAGCAGAGTACTCTCTCTTTGCGGAAGCAGTGTGAAAGAATCATGGCCAGCCTCGACGCATCAGCGTGCAAACTATTTGACAATGATCAAGTCGAGATATTCCCCACGACTGCTCTCCAGACCGGCATGATATCCCAGGTACCTGCTATTTTTTCTGCCAGTCATGCTACGCTGACGAAAATTAATGAAAGACAATTGCATCCTCTGGGAAATTATATTTCCACACATTCGTCCTTGACCTCGACTCAGGTACCAATCTGGCACTCCTAAAAGACGCGTGGGTCCATGCAGTTCGTGATCTAGACATTCTTCGGACTACGTTTCATTACGTGGCGGAGCTTACATCCTGGGTACAAGCACGGCATTCTAGTGCCAATCTCGACTGGCAGGAATGTGAATTGACATCATCCGCGTCGTTCCAGCAGACTGTCGATCAGCTTTTCTTGCAGCTCGCGCCAACTGCCGAGGCTGCTTTTCTGAGACCACCTATGCACTTGCGGATTTTACGCACCGGCCCTGTCGGCCCTAGTCTCGTGCTCTTCATACACCACGCATTATATGACGGCCTCTCTATCTCCAGTCTCTTGTCGCATGTCGAGCACATATATCGAAATCAAGAGGTTACGCGCCCGGCCCAATTCTTTGACTTCATCCCACGCATGCTGTTCCAGCAGGAGCACGCAACTGCATACTGGACCGAAAGACTCCGGAACTACCACCCAGTCACCCCACTCCGCAACACACCTTTCTCGTCGAAAGCAATTGTCCTGTCAAGGCTGGTTACTGTCCGGCAGGAAGCATTAGTGCGATTGATTCATGAGAACGCAATCACCCTACAGTGCCTTGCTCAAGCCGCTTGGGCAAAATACCTGGCTACGTTACACTCGTCAAACGATGTTATTTTTGGCCATGTTATCTCAGGTCGATCATTTGACGATTCGGAAGATGTAATAGGCCCCATGCTTGTGAGTGAAACATGGAATGCAATCAGTAGGGTGACTTAGTCCAACCTCAATCTAGAACACAATCCCTTGTCGTGTTCAGCTCTCTCCGTATATCAACAACCGAGAACTACTTCAGTCCATTCATCGCGCCAATGTCAGCGCACTGCCCTGGCAGCATGTTTCACTCCGAGCAATACAGAACGAGTTACAGTCCTATGGCTTATTAAGCAGTTTATTTGTTTTCCAATCTCTGCGTCCGATTGTCCACAGTAACTTATGGACGCTGCGCGATCTGGAGGAATTTGATGGTCAAATTCAGGTGAGGTATCGTTATTTGATCTTACTTGGTCTGGCAGCTCAAAAATTTAGTATCCCCTCAACATCGAATTCCATGAGGTGGATACTGGATTCTTACTTAAGTTGGCCTGCCGATCTGACGCCATGGACGCCGAAACACTCGGTGGCGCATTAGCTAGCATTGACGGCCTGCTGTCCGAGATGATGTACCATCTCGACAGTCCTGCCGTTTCCTCCGTAGTCTCTAATATGACTACCCACCTCGCTGACGTCCCGAGCTCGTTCGAGAAACTGATCGATGCCACATGCATCCCCCCAGAATTGTCAGCTATCCTTGCATCAGTTGCTCACTGTCCAGCAGACAATCTCTCTCCTTCGCAGCCACTCGTAGCAATTGGTGTGGACTCCATCACGGCCATCAGCCTGAGCACCAAATGCAAGAAAGCCGGCCTTGCAATCAACGTCGGAGACATTGTTTCCAGTTACACGATTGGGGAGTTGGTTAGCAAGCTTACTAAGAACGGTTTTGACCCCACCCCGCAATACCAGTCGCCTTCTTTGGAGATAACGGCTGAGGAACGCGATGCCATCATCAAACGGTTTCCGGAGAGACGACGCCATCAGATCGCATCGGTGTCGGCCGCCACCGAAGGGATGAAATGGCTAGTTGCAGCCTGGCAATGTAGCTCTCGTCAGCGTTTTCATCACGTTTTCGCACTCAAAGTCAGTTCCACTGTCAATCTTCGGCGGCTTCGAGAGGCATGGAAAACTCTTATAGCGCACCACCCAATCCTACGATCCACATTCGCTTCAGCGCAAGGACATCCTGATCCCCGAGTGGTTACATTTACACTAGCCTCGACGGAGGTAGAGTTAACTGAGGATTTCGTCAAGCACGATCAAGAAATAATTGGGCTCGGGGAGAAGATGAAAGCCATCCTAATGTCACCCTTCCCTATCAGCTCTGCCCAAGCGAGGGGTTTCATTTTAACATCGACATCCACGAGCAATCGATACCTACTAATTCGGATGCATCACTTCCAGTACGATGCTCTCAGCCTCCAGCTTCTGCTCGAAGATCTCTCCTCCATTTATCTTGGCTCATCGCCACAGAACAGTTCGGATACTAGTGCATTTTTGGCCACGTTTTCTCCTTCGTCAGCGAATCTATCTGAGCAAAAGCTTTACTGGCAATCGGTTATGCCTATTCCGTTTCGCCCAAGATATCTCCCCCCGCTAATATCTGAGATGAATCTACCACAGTCCCAGGAAAGAATCCTGGTGACGATACCATCGGCTATCCCGGGGGCCATTGAACTCAGAAACCGGGCCCAAGCGGCTAATTTATCTTTACACTGCATTCTTCTGGCATCTTGGGCCTCAGTACAAGCAACGTATTCTTCTTCCGGTTACGCGACATTCGGACTTTGGCATGCTGGGCGGACAGGTTCAGCGCCAGATGTCGTAAACCTGGCTATCCCATGCATGAACGTCTTGCCAATCTATATTCCTGTATCGGACAACCTTCTTGAGGTTGCCCGCAAGGTACAAATTGATTTGCGTAAACGTACACCGGTCATCCAGCAGAGCAGTTTGCGTGACATCGACAAATGGATCACAGGAGGGCAAGAATCGCCTCTTGTCAACGTATTCGTCAATATCTTCGAGATTGCGAAAGAAGACAAACGGGAGAGTGAGCTCTTCACTTTTGTCGAGGTAATTGTTTATCTCCTGTTTGTGTCGACCGTCGCTCATCCTCCATCAGATTGACCATACCATACCCCCGAATCCACTTGTGTCCGAGGAATCCGAAACGATTGACACGATACCCCTCACCAAATTGCTTCAGGTCTGTGTCCATGAGCCTCGCTGATCGAGACGCTGAGCGGCGATGTCTAGGATGATGTCATGATTGACATTGTAATCAATGAAAAGTTGGATGCTATTACGATGTCCATTGAGAGTGCACATACGATCATGAACGCCGTCCTTGCGAAGGAGATCATCGGTGCCTGGGAAATGGAGGTTAAGCGTTGTTTATCGCACTGGGTCTGAGAAGGTTTGGACGCAAGGGATGTAATTTGAACATACTCCACAAGTCTCTACGTACGGGTTGTTAACGTCCCCTTCGAGCTGCGTCAAGACACTGTTTTTCTAGGCCTCTCAGCCATATGACATCGATACCAGCGTCTTTCAACCTTTGCGCTCCTTCACACCTCACAAAGTCATCTGGCTCGCCTACCCCAATAATGCATCGTCTGATTCCAGCTTTGATGAGTGCATCTGCACATGTTGGGAGGCCAGATGCCCTGACTGAGCAAGGCTCGAGTGTGGTATAAACGTCGGTATAACGCATAAGCTTCTCAACGGATGGTGGAGGTGACACAGGCGGGAAAAGAGCAGCGATGTGGAGCTTTGAGAGACTGAACGCTTTTGTCAAGGCATTCGCTTCCGCGTGCGTGTTTCCAGGAAGCTCCCTCGAGTACCCCGTGGCTAAGGTAACTGGTTCTTTGCCTGGCAAACGTGTCACCAGGACACACCCGACACAAAATGCGGACTGAACGGGTACACAGCCATCTGATAGCGCTTCTCCCAGGGCTTTCCGCATGTGTATCGTATGTTCTTCAGCACTGGCCATGTTTTCTGGAAGACAGCGAGGATGAAGTTCACGCCTAAGTGAACCAGACCTGTCTTAGCAACTGATCACTCTTGCACAAGATCTGCGGTGCTATGATATTCAGTTATGGGTGGACGGTTGGCTCGTATTGACCCACTCGTGGCGCTGGTGGGACTAGCCAACTGCAAGACGTTCAAACTACTCCGGAAGCGAATAACACGCGGTAAAGTATAACGTACCGCACATTTCATGTCTCAAGCATCAACCTGTTCGGGGTTCCGAACCGAATACTAACACGTCATGTAACTTCGGCGCCATTGCCGGACCGTGCCGCGGCGGAGTTTGAAGTCTCACAATGCAACCAGTGAGCCAGCTTCGCGGGCGGAAAGCATCGCGCGACCTTTGACCCAACCAGCGACCAATACTGCCGATGCCAACGGACATATCATTCCCGTACTCTCTGATCCACTTAGTGGTCCTTCCTCCAATATATACAGCACATATGTTTGTTTTTCATAGCACAACAAATCCAATACCAATCATTTACATAGCTATGATGCATCCCAAGGTTGCATCATCTTCTAATTTGGGTGGACAGCCTCAACATTACTACAACTGTGATAAAATCTAGTTATGCTTTGGAAATGCAAGCACATACTATCCAGAGTCTATCCTATATTGACCTACAACATGTAGCTCCCTTACCAGCTGCTGAGTTGAGTTTGGTTTCACCATAGATGGTGTTCCATGATGAACTGCTGACTACCAAACTCACCAGGTTGCTGAAGTCACCAGAAGATGGTATGTGCCATCTTCAGCCTTGTGCATGCAAAGCATGTGGCACTAAGTGTATCTATCACAATCTTGTGTCAGTACATTTGTACAGTACATAAGCTTCTGGTCTGGCAGTATTTCTTTGGCCCACCTGATATACTGGAGGTGGCCACACAGCAGTTACTATTTTACTCTCTAACACTTCCCCTCCTAATAGAGGAAAAAAAGAGTAACTTAGCAGATATACTTGATTGATGTTTAACTAAACAAATTTGTAGTCTGTGGTAAGTCCCTGCACAGTCTTGCTGGTTATATAGCCTTGTGATACCAAAAATTGTGGAACCAAGCCTTCAATCACAATAGGGGCCATCTGGAAGTGGGGTCAGGCCATGTCCAAATGGGTCCAGCTTTGAATCTAGTTATCTGTGAGCAGATGGTTGTTATTGCATGACACATACTTGTTAGATTGCTCTTTAGCTGTTGCCATCAACCATCAAGGCTTCTCTGAGTCAGTTTCCAATACATTTATCATTGTTCATGCTATGTTTTCACTTCTTTGTGTCTACCTGAAACCTTTTGTATCAACAGTATTGGCAACAGTCTGATACATTGCTCCAAAGGTGGGGTCAAATGGTCACATAATAAATATAGAAAGAATGACAATTGTCAGTATAGATGCACTTGACACCTTCTTGTAGTAGCCTACTTCTCATGTACTCACTGGTACCTCAGGAAAGTGCAACTGTACTGGTGAATTCTGTAAATGGTTAGGAGTGCCATTTGGGCCAGTTAGGGGGCTATATATAGTGCTTACTTTGGATGGAATTACACTTGGTGTGTGTAGCAGTCTGATATTAAATGCCAACACTTAAAAAATAAGAAATATGTCAAAACACCACTGGAAGTTGCATAAGTGTTTCAAGTTTGTATTTCTTGCAGTCAGCCTCTCCTCTCCAGAACACAGCTGAGCAGCCCCCCCAGATTGGCTTGTAACCCCATCCCATTAAGGAACAAAGGTATATCATTTCATTAATGTTGATGTTCCACAACAACCCACCTTTCCCCTGATAGATGTGTTTGACATTACCACATACCATTATTGTGTCGCACCGGAACCAAGGTGTCTCCTCCGATGCATCGGGGGACCCCGCTCGTATACATAGGCCCGCCGAGGAACGCCACGCTCTGGCGTGTGGACGGAATGCCAAACCTCGTGTTATTGACTGCGTAGCTAGCCCACCGAGTGTCATATCAGCGAGCTCACTACATACGCCGAACAGCGGGTGCACGAGTGATTGTGTGGATTCATTCACGTGGGACGGCATTCAAGAAAGCCTGCCAGCGTGTCTGTCGGTGGATGTGTGTGTCGATCACTTCAGGCTAGTGTAATCAGCCCAATGTGGATAAGCTAGCAAGGCTTACAAATCGGGAACTATAGGTGGAATTTGTGGCTCCGTCGGCAAACTCCGGTGTTCACCTGTGGAACGTCCACTTCAAGTGGTTTACTGGCCACCATGTCGTCCCCCCCTGCAATTCCTTCTGAAAGACCTGCCGACGAAGATGAAATCATGGGGAACCCTCACCCTGGGGAAGATGACTTAGACGCGCCAATGGCAGACAATAATGGTTTGTCGGACGATAGCTCAGAAGAAGCGGACGACGACGAGGAGGAGGAAAAACGAATAAGAGAAGGATTCATTGTCGACGAGGACGAGGAAGAAGACGAGGAGGATGAGGAAGAACGACGGAGACGAAGGAAGCGGCGGAAGCGGCGCCATCGGAGACATGGTATGCTCTCACTCTTAACGCTCTGTCTCGATGATACTTATCCTCGTACAGAGGAGGAAGCGTTGGAGGAAGATGACTTGGAGCTCCTGGAAGAAAATACAGGTACTTCATTTAGAAACCGTCTGACGCGCCTGCGGCGTGGTCGTGAAGATGGTTCTCCAACGGTTGCGTCCTCGAGACGAAAACAAGTAGTCGAGTCCTCCGAAGATGACCTTGATAACGACGACGACGATTTGCCGCAAGTACAGGATATTCAACGCATCTGGGACGACGAACGGGCAGGGGGTGCCAGGGAGGACGAAGAAGACATGGATGACTTCATTGATTATGGGGACGAAGAAGAGGGTGCTGGTGCCATGGACGAGCAGGAACGCGAGGAGAGACGTAAGGAAAGGAAAAAACTGGAGCGTCAGCGGAGAAGAGCTATGGGCTCTCGACCGGACCTCGCTGGAATTGACGCCAAGTAAGTCAGAGTATGTCTTTGTGTACCGTCACTTAATTCACTGTCTTAGCGCTTGGAATGAAATCCATGATGTGTTTGGCGATGGTCATGAGTACGATTGGGCGCTGGAAGGCGACGAAGAGGCAGAGTACGAAGAACGGCTTAAACCTGAAATGAAGTACCAAGACGTCTGTTTATTCTTTGTCCCGCTTGTCCCGGGATTGACGTTTGTGGTTTTTCAGGTCTTCGAGCCTTCAGAAATACGTGCTCGAATGCTTACAGAAGACGATGATCTGATTCGAGCACAGGACATCCCAGAACGCATGCAACTCGCCAGCTCCTCGCTTTCGTATAATGCTACCTTATCCCTGCATCAAAATCTTACAGAACTAGACATTGATGGCGCCGCCACGTGGGTGACTTCACGTTTGTCCAGTCGTAAAACCAGAGACTTCTTCTCTGTCGATGGGCCCTATCGTGGGTATTCCCAGGCCCTGGTCCTAGCCGTCTCATATGCTCTACGCTTCCTGTTCATCCACGAATTCGAAGTTCCGTATATTTGGACATACAAACGGGATTACATTTCGTACTTCAACCCTCAAGAAATGCGCGCCAGGGTTGAGCTTATCAGCCTATCTGAGCTATGGAGGATATATGCTCTCGGCCAGAAATACCGTTCCCTCCTTGATCGGCGGAATGCCCTTGTTGCTTCCTATGAACGGTTCAATGTGGAAGACGAATACTTCAGTCAGTCTATCAAGCCTAAGCTTGAATGTGTCGAGATGGTTGCGGACGCGACCGAATGGTTGACCATGAAGTACAAGGTGAACAAGCAAGACTCGTTCGACTTCCACTTTCACGACGACGAAGAGCCTGACCGGAAGCGCAAGACCCCAAGTCGGATCTCAGCTTACGAGGTCGCAAAGAAGAGTGTTATCGCAAGATTGGCTGATGTATGTTGTTACCTTCACTCTAGTTCTCGCCTATACTGAATCGTTGGAATCAGGGTTTTGGCATTCGTCCCCATGAAGTAGTGCAAAATTTTGTAGCCAACGATCGCCCAAATTTTGTCGAGGACCAAGAGTTGAATCCGACCGCTTTCGCCGAGCAGTTCACTGACCCAGAATCGGTTGTGTTACAAACGTCTGAAGAAGTACTACGGCGCGCCAGGATGATTCTCGCCACCGAGCTGGGAAAAGATCCGTTACTTCGTCAGTCTATACGAGACTTGTTCAGGGCTGAAGCACAAATATCGATTCAGCCTACGGATCGGGGCGTCAACAAAATTGATGAGCATCATCCTTACTTTGTTCGTGGTAGCCGAGTTCCTTGTTTGGTTTTTACTTATCAGCTTGACTCCCAGAACTTTAAATACCTTCACCACAAACCAATAACACAGATGTTAGACAGTGCACAATTCCTGCACATCCTGGCTGCCGAGGCCGAGCTATTGGTGACTGTGTCGATTTATCTAACCAACGAAGCGAAGTCCAAGTTTGAGCGCCAGCTCAATGACGCCTTTACTTCGGATAGCTATAGTGACATTGCTAGGTCGTGGAATGAAGAGCGATCTCGAGTTGTTCAAGAGGCGCTGGAGTATCACCTCATTCCAATTGGCACCAAGTGGGCAAGAGAATGGTTGCGAGAAGAGGTCGAAGATGCCTTGGCGATTCACTGTGGCAACAAGCTTAGAGAGGTACAGTATTGTTACACTTTATATCACTCTTTTCCGTGACACGGTTTCAGCGCATTGATGTCTCCTCTTTTGTCACTGGAGAAGCACAGCCTGGATACACGCCTTCCGTCCTTGCCGCCTCTTGGGGAAAGGGGGATCCACAAAAGGATGCTATTACCCTCGTTCTTTTGGATGAGATGGGTAGACTACGCGAGCACGTCAAACTCGATAACTTGGTCGATCACGATTATCAGGACGAATTCACTGACTTGCTCAAGAGACGCCGACCCGACGTTATAGTTGTGGGTGGCTTTACAATGGCGACGGCCAGGTTATCATCTAGTATCAAAGAAATCGTCGGTGGCAAGCCCCCGAGTGCGGACACCGAAGGCAATATTCCAGGGTGGGGAGCGGAACCAACGAACGAGCAAAGTTTCAATATTCCCGTAATTTATCTCAACGACGAAGTCGCCCGAATTTATCAGCATAGTAAGCGAGCCACTGAAGAATTCAGTACACTCTCGCACATTGCGAAGTATTGCGTTGGTTTGGCTCGTTATGCCCAGAACCCCCTGAATGAGTATGCAGCGCTGGGCCCTGATGTTGTTGCGATATCACTCGAGGACGAAGACCAACATCTTGTTTGTTTTCTCATCTGAAAGGCCTGCTCGCTGGCTGATGCTAGTGCAGATCCCGAAAGAAAAACTTTTATCCTCACTTGAAAGGGCTTTGGTTGATGTGACTAATAAGCATGGGGTCGACATCAACCGAGCAGTAACGGACTCATACTACCAACACCTTCTGCCTTTCGTGTGTGGTCTTGGTCCACGCAAAGCTCAAGTCTTAGCCAGGAAAATCGCTTCGATTGTACGTTTCTGTAGTTATCTCGTCGTCACCACTTACCTACCTCCCTGTCCAGGGGGGAAATCTCGTAAATCGCGATCAGTTTATCAAGTCAAGTCTCCTAACTACGAAGATCTTCTTGAACGCAGCTGGTTTCTTGCGCATTTCTCACGAAACAGAACTGAAGCCCACAAAAAACCGGCATCCAGACGATGACGTTCCAGATCCATTAGATGACACGCGTATCCATCCCGAGGACTACGAACTCGCACGAAAGATGGCAACCGATGCTCTTGAGCTCGATGAGGAGGACGTTCACGACGAACACCCATCGCATGTTGTCTCCCTCATCATGCAGGATAATGACAACGAAAGAAAGCTGAACGAGCTTAATCTTGATGAATTCGCCGTTAGCATGTATGAGGCTAATGAAGACCGCAAGCGACATACCCTCAATGTCATTCGTGAGGAACTGCTCAAACCATTCGCAGAGCAGCGCGCCCCATTCCCGCCTATGCAAGCATGGGATGTATTGACTATGCTTAGTGGCGAAACACCACGAACACTTCGCATGGGACTTATTATCTCCGTTCTTGTCTTGCGCGTCGATAAAAACTCGAGTTCAGTGGTGATACGTCTCGATTCCGGCATCGAAGGGGTTATAAACATGGAATACATGTCGGATGCGGGCAATGTAAATCCTCAGAACATTGTCAAGAAAGGTCAAGCATTGCAAGGTGTCATTGTGGACGTAAAACTCGATCTTCCTGCCGACCAGTTCTATGTGGAATTGTCAATTCGACCATCGGATTTGAATCAGGGAGATGGCCTCTTCCGTCGTGTCAAACGCGATGAATACTGGAACACTCAGCAGTACGAACGTGATTTAGAACTGCAGGCCAGGAAAAAGAGAGCCGAGACGGACCGAACAAGACGTGTTATCAAGCACCCCAACTTCCATAACTTCAATGCGACGCAAGCAGAGAACTATTTGGACAGGCAGCAGCGGGGGGATGTAGTGATTAGACCTTCTTCAAAGGGTGTCGATCACGTGGCTGTGACGTGGAAAGTTGATGACAAACTTTATCAGCATATAGGTACGTAAAGCTACTGCCATTTGTTTCCGCACGAGACTAACGCGCCATAGACGTTACCGAGATTAACACAGGGCAGGGTACAGTGTTGTTTGTCGATGACAAGCATCAGTATGCCGACCTTGATGAGTTGATTGTCAACCATGTCCAAGCTACTGCTCGAAAGGTCGAAGAACTGATGGCGCACGAAAAATTCAAGCAGGGATCCGAGGATGAGCTTCGTGAGTAGTCCTGTCTAGTTGTCTGCGCTCAGATAAAACTTATGCTACCCTGCAGACCTGTCTTTAAAAAACTTTGTTGCAGCCAATCCTGCAAAAAGCATCTATGGTTTCACATTGAACCGTAAAAAACCGGGTCATTTTAACCTTTGCTTCCTGGCAAACAAGAACTCTACCGTGCAGACTTGGGTATATTTCTTTGTCGGAATTCAGAACAATGCTAAACTGACGGCTTGACAGCCTGTTCGAGTGACACCAGAATCATATTGTCTCTTCGAAGCGGCTGTTGCGGGAGTACCAGAACTCTGTGATGCTTTCAAAGTCAGGTAGGGTCTGGTGGCATAAAAGCGGCGGTCTTTGCGCTCACCACACGTAGACACCTACATCAGTCACAAAATTTGGGTACCACGGGCACGGGAGGGAAGACGCCGTATGGTGCAGGTGCCCGTACACCAGGTCGTACACCGGGGCACACGACACCCGGCCATCTGTCCGTCCGTCAGGTTCCAGGCCGCACACCAAATCCTTATGGTGGCCAGACCCCGGCGATTGGATTTAGCGGAAGCGTACCTGCCTCTAGTTATGCCACGCCAGCATCCCAGTCTCTTGGTTATCAGACACCATCTGCGTTTTCACGACCACCGATACCTCAGCCCCCCTCGCATATTCCACCTGGAATGAATCCACAGCGTGCTGCTATGATCCAAAACACTAACGACTGGGGGCAAGGCGGTTGGTAGCTTTGCACACAATTTATATTTGTTTCCCTTGTTCTTCTGTTGTGCATCAAGACCTCGAGTACATTACTATCGGTGTAAAATATTTTGCATTATCATCCTAGGAATGGTGCAGCATCATGTGCATTGTTCACACGAGAATAGCCTTTGGGTTCGACAGGCGCGAGTTGTGGGACTCAACAGCTCGATGGGAGGCCATCGTGTGCGCAGTGGTCGTGTGACACCCTGCGGACTGCTTCGCGGCAGAGACACGAGGTCGCTGGCCTCTCACGCACGCCGAGGGTTCAGGGTTGTCCAGGACTCGGGGCCCGAGCTCGAGGTTGCGCTGCGACGGGTCGCACAGCCTCGGTCTGCCATGGCAAACACCATCGAGATGGACGACCTGTCAAGGCTACATGCAACCAAGAACACTTCGGCCGAACCCCGCGCAGAGGATGGCCGGACCGCAGGGACGGGCAAACGTGCGGCCACCGACGACGGATCCGTTTCAGTTTGGGCGTGGACCTCAGCTACCGTGTCAGTAACGGCCCTTGCCAGCTGGTCGGTACTATGCACTGACTTGCACGACCAGCCTCGCACTGTTCTCCACATGTCTGCTCGCGTTCCCTCGTTTCCTGCTTTTTCTGGCAGAACCGACGGGAGGACGGAATGCCCTGACGGCGCTCGAGAGGTACCTGGCACTTGAACTGGGTGTCGTGCTTGGCACGCTGGCCGTCACCATCATTGCAGCGGTGCGTTCTGTCAGACTGATACCGTGGCACGCTCGACGCGACACCCTCCCCAAGTTGCCCAATGAATGGCCCTCTGGTCTGCGGCCGAGGACGGATGCGAACGGGCACCCACTCCTGTGGCCGGTGACAGCCGCGTCCCTCGCAATGGCGTTGCTTTCGTATGAGAATCGTACCGTCGGAACGCTCGCGACGACGGTGCTGCTGGGCTCGAGCCTCGTGGGCCTGCTTGGACTATGGATGGTGCGTCTTCGGATCTTGGATGTCCACCGTTCAGCGCAATGATCAATCACCCCTGCCAAGCTTGTCTTTTCGGGCCCACCAGCAATCTCGCACAAGACCGGCGCAGACAAGCACACCTCCTCGTTGATATTTGGTAACAAGGCCGCCGCCTCGTTCAGAAAGAGGCTGTGGAAAAAGAACCAGTCCAAGTAGCCTTTCATTCCGGCACTCTGATCATCCTTTCACACCTTCAGCTCCACGGCCTCTGCTGTCCTCGAAACTTAACCTTGCTTGAGCGTCACGCGCATACTTTAATTTAGGCTGCGAGTGGTCACACGAGGGGTCATGTGGACATACAACAGGTTATAGACACACCTTGTATCAGGTCGTGGCCTCCGTTAACGACCAGGGCTGTTGCCCATCCCCATCATCTTGAACATCTCTCCAAGATTAGGCATCCCTCCGCCCATCCCCGCAAGGCCGCCCAGCCCACCCAGCCCACTGCCCATCTGGCTCATCATCCCTGTCGAGAGTGTGAGAGTTGCACCGATGAGACCAAGACTCGAGTACTTTGCATTTCCTCCATGTCGAACTGATCGCCCCCTTGGCCTTGCATCATGGCCTTCATCATCTCCTGTACGCCGCCGCCGCCGCCGCTTCTTAGTTGCCGTTGCATCTGCTGCAGCATACCAGGGGGCATCGCACGCTAGTGCCCGTGTAAATAACGAAAAAAAAACCACCTCGTGTGATGTATATAACAGACCTGCATGGCTTGTATCTGCGCGGGGGTCGGTGCGCCATTTGCACCACGGCCGCGACCACCGGCAGCACTCTGCATCTTTTGCATCGCTTGGAGCCTTCAGACGGTGGGACGAGACGGTCAGCGTTACTACGAGCATACCGCACCGTGACACACCATCCGTTCTTTCCGCCTGCTTGTTTAGCCATATTGGCCATCATGCGATATTGGCATAGCAATTCTTCGACTTCTCGTACGGTCGTTCCACTTCCTTTGGCCACTCGTGTGACCCGCCATGTCAAACCCACGGGCTTACCGTCTTTACCCATTTCCATAAACATGGATCCGTCCGAATCGAGTTCTGCGGCGGACATGCTGTCTGTTATATAAATCATGCGTTTCATACGCAGCGAGCCTTCTTCATCCGACCCGGCAAGAAGTTCTTGTGGAAGGCCGGGGATCATCGATGCGATCTTGCTGATAGGACCCCTAAAGGGCAACACGGGTTTCAGCGGCGACGGGTACGGAAAAGTGAAACAGCACAAACATGTTCATCACGTTTTGGATTTGTTCCCTCCAATCCCTTATGCTCAGTTTGCCTTCCTCGAGCTTCTTTGCCATCTCCTTTTGCTTATCCGGGCTTTGGGCAGCCAAATCTTGCATATGCTCCACGAGACCCTGCATATCACCCAAACCCAACAGCTTCGATATGAATGGTTGCGGTGAGAACCGATCAAGGTCATACAAGTGTTCCCCCACGCCAAGGAAGATGATTGGGGTCTTGGTTGCGGCAACGCTTGTCGAGATTGGGTGTCAGCATTCGTCAGAGGGCCGCAGCTATACCCACGCAGATATAGCGCCGCCACCCTTGGCATGTCCATCCATTTTCGTGACAATGATTGCGCCAAAATCAGCACTCTCCTTGAACGCACGGCTCTGCGCTTCAGCCGCCTGACCTGCGAGGAGGTGAGCGAGAGGTGATCCCTCGGGAGGGCCGCGCATACCGATGCTAGCGTCGAGAATGAGGACCGTCATGTTTGGCCTGACTGCCTCACTAATCTGGACCATTTCTTGGAATAGTTCCGACTCTTGCTTGTGTCGGCCAGACGTGTCCACGATGATGACCTCAAAACGCTCTTTCTTGAATTTAGCGGCACCCTGTGCTGCTATCACGACCGGATCAGTCTCGGTATACGATCCAAAGTAAGCGACTTTGGCTTTTGTCGCCGATTGTCGGGTTTGGTCGAAAGCTCCAGCACGGAAGGTGTCGGCACAGACGATGCACGACTTGAATCCCCGCTTCTGATAATACACTGCGAGCTTGGTGCACGTCGTGGTCTTTCCGTTTCCCTAAGACACGGTCGATAGGCATCCCGGGAAGCGGCGATCGAGTCCGGCGCACCTGGAGGCCGACGGCCATGATGACGTTTGGCTGGCCTTTCTTTGGCTTGTACGGCTCCACCCCGGGATCGACCAGGTGAACGAGCTCGTCGAAAACGGCCTGACACAGACCGGGGAGTGAGCGCCCGAGGCGGGGTGCTGACCGGGAAAGTAACCTTTTGCATGAGGTGCTTCCGGTTGAGGTCCTTGGACTTGTCGGAACCGTCGAATGCAGTCTTGACCTTTGCCTTGACCTTTTGCCTCAAGGTGGCCACGAGCTTGACGTTGACGTCGGACTCGAGCAGTGCAGCGGTGATCTCTTTGAGCGTCGCATCTAGCACCTGTGTGTATGTACGAGGCACGAATCAAAGGCCGGCACCCCGTCAACATACCTTTTCGTCCACGACGGGCGCCCTGCCGAGGGAGGACAGGGCGGCGTTGAGCTTGCGGCCCAGATCTGCGAGGACCATCGTGGCTACAGGACACAGGCCAGCGTGCGAACCTGGCCTGCACTCGTCATGGCACACAGCGACTCTGAAGGCGAGACGATCGACGACCTCGAGTTCGACGGCAGCACCGACGGCGAGGGCGAGGAGGACAACGACAACGAGATCGACGAGGCGTTGCTCGGCGCGCTCGAGGCCGGCGTGGACGACGTGACAGAGGGGGACGACGTGCGTGCCCTGCATCCCACCGTCCTATTCCGTGGACTGACATCCGTCCAGGAGTCGCGCTCGGAGGACTCGGACGAGGAGGACGAGGAGGAAGAGTCCGAGCCGTCCATGGAACCGGTGGTGGACGCGATGCTCGAGGCTTCCTCGCCGCCCGCGCCCGTGCTCACGGCGAGCAGGCCAGCGTCACCGCGGTCGCCCACACCGGAACCAGCCAAAGGTATCCTCGTTCTCTGTGGTCGCTGCGTGGCTTAACCATGCCCCCGAACCAGTTGTTCCGCAAGTGCGATCAAGGTCGCCCTCGCCAGCCGAGGTTCGCAAGCGCGCCCTTGTGTTCCCGTTCACCCAACGGTCGCAGCTACCGCGCTCGTTTACGGTGGAAGCCGTGTGCGCCATTCCACACCCGGTACCCACACACGCTCTGGCCTCGTCGTTTTGCATGTCGTACTTGCTGACCGGCTCAGACGACGGTTACATCCGGGGCTACAACATTTTCGCCACCGTTAATGGCAAGGTTACCCTGACAGCCCCTCAGCGCCATCATTGCAATGTCGTCGAGGGAAACATGAAGGCCGGCCAGGTCTGGTGCTGGTGGGAGAATCCTGATCTCGTGAACTTGCAGGGCGGTTATCCCCAAGGCAGCGAGACCGCCGTGTCGCCTGTCTACAGCATGGCTATGCATTCTGATGCACTCTGGGCACTCGGTGGAACTAGCGTACGTACACTCCCTGCCGTCACGGTGAACGGATGCGCAGTGCTATCCACAGCGCGGTCACATTAATTTATTCACGGTTCGACACGATCCTGGACGATTAGCGCATGTGCTGCAAGGCCATCGCGGGCCTGTTTCTGGGCTTTCAATTGACCATGACGAGAAGGGCTTCTTTAGCGCGAGTTGGGATGGAGAGGCGATGGTGCGTGCTGCGCTCACTCTGTCGTGCCTCCTCGACGCTCTTTTGGTAGCAATGGGACTTGAATACGGGACAGGCTGTCCGAAAGTTCACGGCGCATGGCGCACAGCTCGTCGGTGTCGCGGTAAGACCACTGAACACATTGTCGCACGCGTTCAGTCCGACGCCCTCGGTGGGGGGAGGGGGGGAGTGGGACGGGTATGCTGACGGGCCGGAAACGACGTTGCATGGGAGGCGGACTGGTGCGAACGCGGACACGGTCGCGGGCAAGGCACATGGATACGGACCGCCGCCGCTGGACGGTTCTGCGAGCCTCAATGGCGCCTCGAGTCAGGCTGCACAAGAGTCGGACGCCAAGTCAGACACGTCATTTGACCCACTGTTCGACGACGAGCCAGAGGATGCAGCCCCGGATGGCGGTGCGGGCACCCTGACCGGGGATTCCCACAAGGAAAGCGTTGGACCTGGTGGCCACATGGGTCTTGCGATACCTGAAGAGGCAAGTTCTGATCCGCAACCCCAGCAGGCGACGCGGGCATTGCAAAGCTCCATCGCCCCACCCAAGAATGCACCCCCGCTGCTCGGCGCCGAGAACAGTGCCACGTTTTCTGCGGACGTGTTGATGATCGCTGCGATCGATGGGCAAGTGATGCTTTGGGACAAGCGGGTGAGCGCGCCAGGCAGGGGGGTCGGCAGGCTGTGGTTGAGCGAGAAGACACCGCCGTGGTGTGTGTCAGTACGTGCCCGGGCGAGCACAGGCTGGATCGGGGGACTGACGGCCTGCCAGGCGTGCTGGTCCACGGACGGATCGCAGATCTACGTCGGCCGACGGAACGGGACGGTGGATGTGTGGGATGTGCGACAGCTGGGGCGGAGTGGGCCGCGGTGCACGCCGCGGCTGGTCAAGAGCCTGCGCAATCCGGCGAGTTCTGGGGTGGTGTCGTGTGTGGTGCCGTTCCCAGACGGCCGCCACATCGCGTGGTGGGTGTTTACGGCGTCGCAGGGCTGGGGAGGCTGACGAGCCGAGTGCGCAGCGCGTCCGTGGACAACATCCGGCTGTGGAACGCGGCGGAGGCAGGGGAGGGGGAGGTGGGCGCCAAGGGGCGGGTGCCGTTCAAGATCATCGCGGGCCACCACGGGGGGAACGTGTCGCAGATGGGTGCGTGCGGGGCTGGTGGGGGGCGTGCGCTGACCGCTCGCAGTCGTAGATCCGGGCGGGCGTTTCCTGGTGAGCGCGAGCAGCAACCGCGGGTGGCACGGGGACTCGACCAGGACGGTGTTTGTGCACGACATCACGGCTGTATAAGGTTGTTACGACACGCATAAGATTACACTCGGGTGATTTCCAATCGACGCTCAGGTCCCGCGGTACAGCCGCACCATGCAACCCCCCCTCTCGTCATCCCCCGCGCGGAAAATATAAGCTGGCTCCGTCCGCGAGCATGGCCATGCCCTCCCCCGCACCATGCCCATGCGCCTCAACTACCCCGTCGTGTTCCCCTTGAACCAGATCACCTACGTCGGCGAGGACGACTCCCAGTACTTTACGGAAATTCACGGGAGGCGCTTCAACGCGCTCAGCCAGCGCTACATGCTCCCCGCCGACAAGGAGGAGATCCGCGTGCGTCCCGTCCCTCCCCGGCGGCCCCGCCCTGACACCCCTCCCCCCAGCGCTCGGAGCTCCAGCACCTCATGCTCCAGTTCCTGTTCAACGGCAAGAACTACGTTGGCCCCGTCCCAGAGGTGCTCGTCCCCCGGGAGGGGCAGGAGCGTTGTCGCGTGCTCGACCTCGGCACCGGCGGCGGCAACTGGTGCGTCGCCCGTGGCAGCGAGACGTTCTGACCCCGACGTCCTCCAGGGCGATGGCCATGGCGGACGAGTTCCCAGAGGTCGAGGTGATTGGTGTCGATCTGGCACCCATCCAGCCCCGGTATCAGTTCCCTTTCCTGCTTCGTCCGTCATCCGGCTGACAACCGTTCCCAGCGAGGTGCCCGAAAATTGCACGTGCGTCCCTCGCGGTTCTCACCCCGTCCCGGCCTAAGCGTTGACAAAGCTTTGAACTCTGCGACCTCGATGAGCGGTACTTGCCGTACCCGAGCGAGCACTTTGACCTCATCCACGCGAGGTTGATGCACACGGGCGTGCGTCCTCGTTTTTCAAAATGGCTGGCCTTGTTTCCCCTGCCGTGATGCCTTCTAGATCGAGAATTACGGCCGGTTCCTCCACGAGATCGCACGCATGCTCCGCCCTGGCGGACTCGTCATTCTCATCGAACCGGATAGCGAGCCGATTGCAGATGGGAAAAGTGCAACCGAGTTAACCCGTTCCGGACAGCCTTCCGGCATGCGTGGCTGGTTCGCACTCTGGGAGGCGTACCGGCGATGCCTTCGAGACAAGGGTGTCGACGTCGGCGTCCCACCACAGCTCGCGCACCTCGTCGCCGCAACGGGCGCGTTCGACAAGATCGTCTCCCAGGAGGGCAACATTCCCATCGGACACTGGCCCAGGGGTGCGTGCGTGTGCGTGCGGGTGCGCGTGACGTGGGCGCTGACCGGCGTCCACGATAGATCCCGTTGCGCTCAGCATCGGGCAGCTGGCGTGGATGCACTACGACAGCATGCTTCCAGCGCTCAAGCCACTCTTCCTGTCCGCGGGGATGCGCGACTGGGAAGCCAAGAAGCTCATCGAGGATGCACACCAGGACCTCTACTACCCCCTCGTCCGCCCCTCCACCCGGCTGCACATCGTCCATGCGCTCAAAAAGGCCTAGCACATCCATCTATGTTCTTGGGACACTGTACATGCGAAAAAAAAAAAAAAAATCGAAAAAAAGAGGAAAAAGAAGAAAAAAAAAAACACAAAAAAAAGTATTATACCTATCGCAACACCTCGCATCTGTACAGTATCTGGATCGTTAATGCGTCGCATCCCGTAGGTTTCTTGGTGATCACACTCGCCATGGGCACTCGGCATGTATTCCATAGTCTGGCCGGGCAGGTCCTGTGTAGAGTGGGGTGCGTGTGTACATGTGCATGCAATGATATGTTGGCATGGTCGAGGATCAGAAACAGGCAGATCATATTGGGCGCGGTACGGGTACATGCGTGCGAGGTCAGCCGCGAGTAAAGTAAGCCTTGGCGCCGTGCGTGGCGAGCTCGGACTTTGCCTAGCACGAGGTCAGTCGGGGTCGCCTCTGGCTGCAAAACGACGTGCCTTGTCCATGGTGTGGCCAGCGGCATTGTGGTGGTTCCAAATCTGGACATGGGTCAGTCGCCAGGTGCTGCGGCTGCGGGAATGCGGCGGACCTGTCGATAGTAATAAGCATTGCCGAGCCCTTGGAGGACCCAGCCGACGGTGGCGATCGTGCCAAAGATGCCCGCCACCCAGTGGCCGCTGGAGAACATCTGGATGGTTTGGATGAGGCCAGCAGAACCAGTGCTGGGGATACCGATGATCCTAGGCAGGAAGGTCTGCAGGGCAGGACGCATGCGAGGGCAGACTTACATGTAGACACTGAAAAGGAGATGAAAGCCACCGAAGAAAAAGTACAAGTCTGGTGGGGGTGGGTGAGACGATCGAGGAGGCGAGGAGTGAGCGGGGACGGACAATAATATAGTGCTTGTTCCTGAAAAAGAGCGTCGGAGCGAGGCGCAAGGGAGACGGGAGAGGGCGCACTTTCATATAGCCATTGTAAATCGGTCTGGACGGTGTCAGGAGGGAGGCATGGGGAGGGGGGGGGAGCGCACCTGTACCACAGCAGAAAGGAGAGGGGGGTGATTAAAAACAAGTAGCTGTGGGACATGAGGGCGTGATCGGACGGAAATAACGAGACGCACCCGATGCTGCCACCGAGGTCTTTTCCGCCGTCACTCGCGCCGGCAATGAGGACGAAGATGCAGGCGAGCATGTTGATGAAAAGGGTGGCGAGGAGGACTAGCCATAGTTGGTAAAGACGGGTGATGAGGGGGCGGGAAGCGTCTGGGATTTCCTCGGAAATGGAGTGGTAGATGAGGGGGTAGACTGGCGGACATGAGGACGGGGCGGAAAAGGGAAGGGAAACACAGACAGGGAGGCCAGTTGTTGCGGCCGTGTTTTCTGATGTGTTCCGAGCGCTGGGTGAGCTCGTGCTCGCGCCGCTCGAGGTCGCGTTCCCGTTGCTCGAGGTCCTTGAGGCGGGGGTCGTTGTTCTGGGCGGGGTCGTCGAAGGGGTTGGCGTCGAGAGAATGGCTGGACGCGAACGGGTTCTGGGTGTATTCGGCTGTGGGCGGGTCAGCGGGGGACGCGCGCGCGGACGTGGACGGACCCATGGGGCTTGGGCGTCGTGGAACTGGGCACGGACGGCCGGACATTGCCGAGCACAATGTTACTCCGTGGGATGCACCGCCACCGGACACCGATGTCTCTCCTCCCGCGATAAAAGGCACGGGCGCGAGCGAGGGGGGCCATCGTCACCATGCTCTCCCTCGTCCTCCTCGCGCTCGCGACCGTCCTCACCGTCCTTGTACACGCCCTTCCTTTGGCCCCCTCCGAGATCATCACCCCCCGCGGGTCCGACGGCCCCTTCTACGGCGGCGTGCACGTACTCTCTCCTCCCCATGCCGTCGCGCTGACCCCCGTCCAGCGCGACCTACTTCTACCAGGGCGGAAACGCGGGCGCGTGCGGCCAGACACACTCGGACAGTGACCTCATCTGTGCCATGGGCATGTCCTCCCGCTCCCCCGCCCGCACGCGCTCATTCTCCCCCAGATCAGAGTCGCTTTGGCACCTCGGGCCCCGACTCCCCCCTGTGCGGCCGCCAAGTCAAGATCACGAACAAGAACAACGGCAAGTCGGTCACCGTCGCCATCGTCGACGATTGCCCCACCTGTGACAACGCCAACTCGATCGACCTCTCCGTTGCCGCATTCGAACACCTCTCCGACCTCGGCGTGGGCGAGTTCCCCAGTCCGTCCATCCGCTGTCCCTCTGTGCCCCGTCGCTCACCTCCCCGCAGTCGTCTGGTCATACGTCTAGCGCGCCGCCAAGGCCAGTCCTTGTCGATCGACCCTGTCCCCCGGTGGTGACCCCTCGGACTCGTATCTACTGCCAAGGCTAGCCCTTGTCGCTCTCCAAAGATGCCCCTGGTGGCGATCGGCCACGCGCCGCCTTCTTTCCGCGCCCTGGCATGGCGTCATCACGCCTCGCTGTCCGTGGCTCTCCAGTAGCTGGCTGCTCCGTCTGTATTCGTGTTATTCATAAGTAGACGCAACCGAGTTGTACTAGATCTTGCCGTATTCTAATTCACGTCGTCGTCAACCCGTCCACACACGCCTGCCTGCATGGAACCACTCGCGAAAAAAGTTCTCGTCGTCGGTGGAAACGGTTTCATTGGCAAGTTCGACCCCGTCCTCGCCGTCTCACAGACAACGAACGGTCGCGAACAGGTTCTGCCGTGTGCAAGGCCGCCGTAGCGCGTGGGATCCAGGTGACGAGCATCAGGTGCGCCCCCAAGCGTCGCCCCGCGCCCCGTCCAACGCGTCAGACAGCTCGTCGGGAAGGCCGTACCAGACACCGAGGGGACACACGCCCGGCTGGGTCGCCAAGGTCTCCTCTCCTCGTTCCGTCGTTCCACCCAGGCTGACCGCCGTCGCCGGTGCCAGGTCGAATGGCGCAGGGCGGACGCGCTCCATCCCGAGACGTACTCGCACATGCTCGGCCAGGTGGGCGGTGTCGTCCACACGCTCGGAACACTCGTCGAAGACGGCAGCTACAAAGCCGCGCTGGCACATGGCGATCTCATCCGCCTCGCTGCCGCTCTCGTGCGCGGGCCACTGGACGGAACAACACGAGGGCGTGGTTACGAGGCAGTCAATCGAGATTCCGGTGGGTCGTTGGCTGAAACGGGTCGCGCCTTGAACGAATCTGTTTGGCAGCCCTTCGCGTCTGCGAAGCGTTCGCTCGCAGCAGACCTGCGCACCCTGAGCCCGGGCGCGCCCGTCCGTTCGTGTACATCTCGGCCGAAGACATCTTTCGACCTCTCATACCCGCGAGGTATATCGAGACCAAACGCGAAGCGGAGCAAGGAATCAGCCGGCTCCTTTGCGACGACGCCAATCACCGCGCCGTGTTCGTCCGTCCGAGTAGGCCCCCTTGCCACCCGCCGCGGTCCGTTCGCTGACGACGGGCGGCAGGCCTGGTGTACCATGCGCATCACAGGCCGCTGACGTCCCCGCTCGCGGCGCTGATCGACCTGTCGGCGAGCGCGCATGCCAGCGCCCCCGAGGGGTTCCCCACACCATCTCGGCTGCTTCGCGTGGCCGGTGACGCGATGGCGTCTTCCGGTCGACGGCCGCTCTCGTCGCCGCTGCATTCGATCGCGAACGCACTCTCGATTCCGCCCATCCACGTCGAACACGTTGCAGAAGCCATTTGCACCGCCCTCGACCCTGCGAGGGATGTGAGAGGTGTCGTCGGCGTCAGGGAGATGAGACGGCTCATTGGCTGGCCAGACAAGGGCCGCCCGGAACAGGCATGAGCGCGGTCATGGGACCATGTTGAGACTGTGGAGTATGTGGCGGTTTCAGAGCGGGCGGTACCTGTCTATCTGCGCGAGCCCCACGCCCGAATGCAGATGGCATGTGGGGAACTGGTCCGAGGACACCTGTGAGCTCGAGCGTGTCTCCCTCGACACCGCCCGGTCCAGCGCCCTCGAGCGCGCACCAAAGTCCCCGGCGGCCGCTTGGCCTGAATGCGCATCCGCGAGTGTGAATATTCCAACATCGCCTGATACGCCCAGCTGGCATATAAGCCCGGCTGCGCGTGGGCCCCCTCTCGTCCCGCCCTCACTTGCATGTCCGTGCTTTCTCTGGCCAGGCTTGCCGTCCGTGTCCCCCCTCTCCCCGGCACACGTGCGATCGCAAACTCGGCCTCCTCTGGCAAGGCGCTCCCCTTTTCCCTCCATGGCCTGCGCGCTGGGGCAGACGAGCGCACCGACGGCAAGGCCCTGCGCATGCTCATGTTTGGCAAGCCCGGCGCCGGCAAGGGCACGCTCTCCTCCCGTCTCGTGAACAAGTATGGCATCCTGACCGTCTCCACCGGTGACCTCCTCCGTCACCACATCGCCAACGGGTTCGTACACCGCTCCTCTGCACGGTCCCACCGCTCAGCCGCGCAGCACGCGGGTCGGTCTCCAGGCCCGGGACATTGTCGCACAGGGCGGGCTTGTCCCTGACGACCTCATGCTCCAAGTTGTCTCTGGCAAACTCGACGCACTTCACGACCAGGTTCGTCCAGCTGGCTGCCCGTCGTCGCCGTCATCGCTCACACGTGTCCCAGCATTGGATCCTGGATGGCTTTCCCCGCACCCTAGAACAGGGCAAATTGCTCGATACCCATTTGGAGTATGTGTCTCCGCTCTTTGTCGTGCACGCACCCTGAGCGGTTCCCCAGGGGCCAGAACGCACCTCTGACGTTGGTCGTCAACCTCGATGTCCCCGACGAGGTGATTCTTGGTCGGATATCCGAGCGTTGGGTCCACCTTCCGTCAGGGAGAGTGTACAACACCTCGTACAACCGCCCCAAGGTGGACGGCTTTGATGACGAGACTGGGGAGCCTCTCACGAAGAGGCCAGACGACCACCCGGTGAGCTGTCCTGTCCGTCTGCCTGCCGAAAAACACGGAGCTGACGCCCGCGCAGGAGATCTTTGCACGCCGTCTGCAACGATTCTATGCCGCTACCTCACCCCTGTTGTCGTACTACGCCTCGAGTCCCAAGTCTGCCCGCCTGGTCACTCTACATGGCGCATCGTCGGACGAGATCTGGCCAAGGCTGGAGGCGGCCGTCTTGTCCTCGTTCCCGGGCTTGCGCGAACGCTTCCCCCGCCGGGGTCGGTACAGCCTCAGCAACCCGTTTGTGTTGACGGACAGACGTCTGCCGGCGAGTCTGGCAGTTTGGGGGAATTGAGTGGTCGGGCGATGACTTGGTTCGCTCGCGCTTTCTTGTCGAATACGATGCTGGTTGTCCTGTCCTGTGCTGGTTTATGTTGCAGAATTTAATCTCGCTTGCGGTGCCCGCCAAGGCTGGCCTGGTGCCTGCGACGTTGGCTTGCCCGCACACAGCCTTTGTGTTGCAGGGCGGTCGTCCACTCGACGCTCTTTTGTTCGCCTCAAGGCATGCGGTATCATAGCCGCCTCCAGCCCTCGCCTGCTTCCCCCGTCCCTCCCCACCATGCCCTGCCCGCTCCCCCGCTGTCCGTTGCGCAGCCCCTTCCTACTGCCCCCCTTTGTGAACATGCCGCCCCAGAGCAAGCCCGTTCTGCGAATGCTCTTGCTCGGGAAACCGTGTTCAGGCAAGGGCACCCTCGCCGCCCGTCTCTCCAAGAAATACGACGTGGCGACCATATCCACCGGCGATCTCCTCCGACAGCACATCGCCCAACGGTCCGTCATCTTTCCGTCGCACATCCATGCCACTCAGCGCTCGATCCTCGTCCAGGACTGAGTTTGGGAGACAGGCGGAACAGACAGTCGCCGCTGGCGGCCTCTTGCCAGACGAAACCATGCTAGACCTCATTACCACCAAGCTAGATACCCTCAAGGAGACTGCGAGTCCCCTCCCTCCGTCCATGATGTCATGGCATGGCTCACGCGTGCGTTTTGCAGAACTGGATCCTCGACGGCTTTCCGCGCACACAGCGGCAGGGCAGGCTGTTGGACAGCTTCCTGGCGTGCGTCGCACGGCGTTTGCTGCGGCATCTCAGTTCTGATCTCGATTGATAGGAAACACAACATACCACTTCATTTGATCGTCAACGTCGACATCTCGGACGACCTGCTCTTCCAATGGATCGCGGACCGTTGGGTGCACGTCCCTTCGGGTCGCAACTACAGCACGTCCTACAACCCGCCCAAAGTGCCCGGTCTGGACGACGTGACGGGCGAGCCCTTGGCGAAGCGATCGGACGATAACCCAGTACGTCGTCCTCGAGCACCGCGCCGCTCTCCCGCTCATCGGTCGTCCTCTCTCAGGAAACGTTTGCGCGTCGCCTCGAACATTACTATGCGCAGACCTCGCCTCTCCTCTACTATTATGCCTCACGCGCCCATGCCACCCGTCTCGTGAATCTGTACGGAGACTCGGACGCCGTCTGGCCGGCGCTGGAGGCGGTTCTGCACCAGTCGTTTCCCGGTCTTCGCGAACGGGGCTTTTCTGGTCCGCGCGCGCTACTTGGCCAGCCTCACGTCAGGTTGGCACTGCACCCCCTGGCGACCACTTCATAGACGTCGTTGGCCAACCGATGGACCCCTCATCCGCTCTTTTTTCTCTCGCACTTCGTACATGGCATGGACGATCGCTAACCTTATTTCGTCAACGTGTGCTGTATAGATCTATCTGGCGTCTGTGATTGTAGCTTCTTGTATTACCCTCCATGCGCCGCGCATGACTGCATTTTTTTTTTTTACTGTAGTAGTGCAGTAAATATTACCGCGTTTTTTTCCACCTGGCAGACGGGGTTGATCCGATGTTCCACGTTTCAGCCCGAACGTGAACGGGCTGCTGGCAACCGACAATCGGCGCGGTGGGCCCACCGGACCCAAGGCAGGGAAAGAAAAGTATAGGCTGGCATCGAATTTAGAGTGATTCGTTAATCATAAGAAATAGAGATGGTATGGAACAACTGTCGATACAAGACCAAATCGTACACGCTCGGGGGATGACTAGGAGGAAACAGTGTGCTGCTCCGAAATCGAGAGGATGTGGAAGACGATGTACGACAACCAGGAGGAAAGGAGAGGGAGGACGTCTGCGCGTGATCTAAAGATATCGGTGAACCAACTTGGTATGATGGGGTGAGATTTCATGTAAACGACACTGTCCCAATGAACGAGGCGAGGCTGGCAAAGGGGGCTGCCAGCAGCTCAATCACTCGAGGCCATGTTCCCATCGCCGTCTAGGCGATCTCCCAGACTGACGTCTCCAAGACGCGGAAGATCGTCGTGTCTTTGGAGTTCTCCGACCAACCGACGGCCTCTCTCCAGTTCATCGAGTTGGCCTCCTTCTCGCCTGCTCCGGCAAACAGTCCAAGGTCGTCGTCGGAAATGCCGCGAAAGATGAGGAACAGTCGGGTGAAGACACACGGGTCGGCGGTTACCGAGATATCGATGGCATTCGCGATCTTGGTAGGGGAAAGGAAGCGGTACGCGATGTTCTTGTGGGCGGAGAATGTATGTAGATTGTTGCTGTGCGTCTGTCAGCACACCGAACGGGACGGGGCACCAACAAGACATACTTGATAAAGTTGGTACGTGCGTGCAGAGACATTCCGAGCTGGTCCAGGACGTTCATCAGGTGAGATACAAAGTCACGGAAAGACATGGCGAAGCCATTCCGGGGCGCAATGAATTCGTTGGGATCAACCATCGCTTGATCGGGTCTAGCGGAGAGAAAAGACGTCGGCGGGGGCGGAACACGTAGAGGGGGCCATCACTTACACGGCTTCATAGTACAAGGACGTGACGACCATTTCGCTCTCAAAGTGCTCGAGTGCGCCACCGGGATGCACTCGCAAGAAATATTTGTATTTCTGTTCTCCAAGGCTCTCGGCCGGAGGCCAGGTCAAGGAAAGCGACCAGAGGGGGTTCACAGTCAAGATGACATCACAGTATTGTTGGGCGGGCGCGAGGATACTCAAGTGACACTTGGCGGGGTTCGGCCGGGAAGCGGTGGTAAGCTTGCTCATCACACGGGAGTCAAAGAGAAAGTCCGGGGTGACGTCAGTGTCCTTCATCTTTGTGCCTGTGAAGTCGATGGTATGGGTCTCGCCCGAGTGCACGATGTTGAGTTTTCCCCAGAACATGCCGTCGACGGTGGTCCCATCCTCCATACGGGCCATGTCGACATCGTCTGCGGAGGACACTGTTGTCTCGAGGGCAATGTTTTGTCCCGGGACGAGTTCGAGGTTGAAAGTGGCAGGCATCTCCGTGACTGGCGGAGGGCTAGAGGCAGAGTTGTCATCCGGTGCGTGTGTGGTGGACGAGGCACTCACGGGGGCGGACTGGGCAAGCGTCAGCGACGGGACGGGGAGGATGGGAGAGGGCGTACGGGGGATCGTCGGGTGGAGGGGGAGCATCGCTGACGATCTCTACGCGGAGACCCTGAACGCCCATGATGGCGATCTGGTACGAGTCTTCGCCAGTCAACTTTCAAAGGTCGAGGTGAGAGTGGGCATTGCGCCAGGGAGATCGCGGATGACGCACGTAGATATACGGCCCGGAGACTAATCGCTGGATATGAGGTGAGGGGGGATCTGGGGGATCTGGGGGAGGACGAACCGAGGCATGGAGAGAGGCGAATTCGGTGGGCACTCGCAAGCTGAAGATGGCGTCCGGAGGGGGCTTTGTCCAATCTCTGGCGACAGCCTCGAGTTCCTAGCGTCTCTGGGTCAGGGGGGCGGTGGCGGGTGCCCGGGACGAGTGCTCACAGGAAAGCTTTGCGGCAGCTGGAGGCGAGATGAGCAGAGACTAGGGCGAGAGGATGGACACTGACGACCCTGACGGTCTCCATGTCGCCGTAGGCGAGGGTGAGGAGACGCTGTCTGGCGAGAGCCATGTGGGACTGCTTTTCACGATAGTCGCTGTCCTTGTCGCTCTTCTTGTTCTTGAACTTGTTCCAGAACGACTGGGAGGGCAGGCTGGCACTTGTGGATCTGGAGCGGGCGGTCAAGGGGGGGCAGGGACAGGCGGGGAGGGACGTACGCGGGGGAGAGGAGCATGTCGAGCGGGCGGTCGTGGACGCGCACAAGCGGATCCTGAGCGCGCGTGGCACCGGGCCACAGCCCTCGCCATTGACCATGTCCCTCCTCCCGCGTGTCCGCCCCGCCCAGCGCCGCGCCTTTGTCTCCACCGTCCTCCTCGCCCGCACATGGGACACCGAGACCGTCGTCGAGCTCCGCAGGGAGGCAAAGGCCCGCGGTCTCTCCACGTACGTCCCCACACCCACCCCGCCCTGCCCCGCCGCTCACCGCGACGGCAGCAGGGGAAACAAGGCCACGCTCGTCGCCCGTATCCGTGAACACGAGACGAACAGCACACCCCTCCGCCCGCCTGGCACAGCCCGGGACACTTCCTCCAACGCCAGTCCCGTGCCTCCCAACAAGACTTCCCAGGCGGCGTCTCCTGGCATGCCGCTGCCCGCCCTGCCCCCCAGCGCATCCCCACACGCCGCCTTCCTCGCCGTCAAGCTGCCCAGTCTCTCCCAACGCCCTCCCAACGTCCCTGTGCAAGTCGTGAGTGCCGTCGGTCGGCTCTACCGCGCCATTGACATACACCATCTCTCCCGCGCTCGCTGTCTCCCCAGCCGTACGTGCCAGACTTCTGGGACTCCGCCCGGTCGAACCGCGACGCTTCGTTTGATCCCGAACCCGTGCTCCCAAAGCTGCATGTCGTCGGAGGGTCAGCCACTCATTACGGTGGAGGGCTGACGTATAATCTCGAAAAGCACCAAGAAGATGGATCCCCATCCGTGACCGCTCGAGCCGATGACTCTCGAGTCAACGGCGGGGTCGGCTTCTGGGCCGACTTTTGGGAGAGTCTGGGGCTCCCGAGGTCGTTCGACGCGCGTCGCACGCTGTCCGAGGCGCGCGGTCTGGCCGCACAGGCTGAAAAGAACGAATCTCGGACTCACGCGAGACCGTTGACCGATGGGGAAAGAAAAGGGCTGTACGTCCTCTTTGGCATCGTCGGAGGATCCTGGCTTGTTGGGGGGCTCGTGAACCGGTCGACGGTTGTTAGAGAGGAGCACGACATACAAAACCAGCACTAGAACATTCGCTCATCTGTAGAGTCCTGGGCAGTCAACGAGACCTTGTTGACTGGTCGTCCCCGCGCGGGTTTTGAGCCGTTGTCAAGTACGTTTCTGGCGCGTCGCCTGGCCCGCCGTCAACCAATCCTGGTAGGGGGGTTCATTCTGCAGTGGGCACGCCTGATTTACTCCATCTCTGCCGCAAACGATGGTCAAATGCAGCGCTGAGGATTGCCATCAGGGTTCTGCTGCACGTCTGATTGTCGCCGACGGGCTTCGCGTCGTCCATGACTGGCATCAGCTGAAACTCAACTCACAGGTGGGTCTGGCTGCGGTGCCACCTCGCCTCCGACATCTCTCCTGGCCTCCTGTAGGTTCCGCTCGCAGTTACCGTACCCTGATGTTAGATCCTGCCCATTGTTGCTCGCACATGCGTTTCCGAGTTCCGTCCGCCGCTGCAAGGTCGTTGGCTTTGCCTGGTCCGTCGCAACTACATTCTACCGTGTTACACGCAATCAAACAAGTGCCTTGTGGCAACGTCGGAAGCACAGAACAACGTCATACAGCCGTGCCCTCTGTGGGTCGCGCGTTTGATGAGTTCGCCCCGCCACCGTTCTTCCCGCGGCCCCACCTCACCGATATTCGTTCCCCATCCATATCAATGCCGTGTGTCCATGCTTCTGCGGCCTGCTCTGCAGATGCCCTGTCTTTGAAGTTGACAAACGCACACCTTCGCTAGGGTCAGCGCGCGGCCGCGATGCCAACAAGTGGATCCGCACCTCGACTTTGCTACGTGAACCACCGACCTGAGCTCTACCGACTGCGCATGAGATAGCGAGTTGACGACCAGCGTCCGCACGTCCGCCTCCGTTGCAGATGCAGGGAGTGAAGACAGGAACAACGACGTCTGCGGGCATGAACACGTCGAACAGCAGGTCGAAAGCGGAAACATACAATAGACTGATCTTCTGGAGGCTTGAGCCCCTGCGCTACGGCGTGGCCTGCTAGGATTTTTCGTGCGACGGGGTCGTTTTGCCCATGATAGCGGTCTTTGATGCTTTGGTGCGCCAGCTCATTGTCTGCTGGCTTCTCGTGTCTGCACAACCCTTGGGTCACCAAGGCGCCTACCACAGAACAGCAGCACACACCTGTACGGACATTCGTCCCCTCGTTTGCATTCGCCCTTGGCAAAGAATGAACATATGTGGGGCCGGTTACGTTTGTAGTAAGGATTTGTGCGGGCCAGCTCTTTTAGCATTTCCTTGCCTGCAGAGCTCGCCCTACTGCCTACTTGCATCATCGAGGTGGTGCCATCTGCCATCTGCCCGTAGACACAGTGAGAGGATGCTCGGGGCGACGCCACGAATGGCACACGCACCTTGTTTTCCATGTTTTGTGCATAGTACTCGCGGTTGATGTCGCTCGTTGGAGCCTCGCTCTGGACGGCCAGCGCCGTATCACGCACTTGCGTCGGCAACCCATACTCGAGGTCCAGCAGACACGTCTGACAGACGTTCTTGACCTTGGCACACGTCTGGCAGATGACGGTGGCCTTGTAGCGGGCGCCCGCGCCGGGGTTCCAGCGGAAGACGGTGAACGGACGTGCGCAGGTGCCACAGGAGCGGCCAAACTCTTGTTTCGACTGGCGAGAAGAGACTGGATGAGAGGATGGCGAGCCATGGACGGGCGGCGCACCATTCGGATAAAAGGATTGGCCCCCAGACCTGGTGGGTGGTGTGAGCGGCCGCTTGGCTGTGGGCAGGAGACGTACATGTCTCGCAGAGAATCGGGAACTCGCTCTGCTCCCAGCCGGCCTTGTTGAGATCTGCCTTGGGCATGGTCGTGGTGCAAGAATATGATGACTAATTGGAGGGCCCCCCGAAACTACTTGCATGGCCCTACGCGTAGGTGATGATCAACGACAGACTAAATGGCAGCGTCGACGCGGTGACGACGACTTCCCCGCCCTCCTCCACCAGCTCAGACACCTTCTTCTCCAGGTTCGGCCGAGTCGCCTCCTCGAGCTGCGGGGGCGCCTGGAAATATATCTGTCTCGTCGGTGTCGAGAGGGAAGGCTTCTTGATTTGTCTGCACGCCCCGTTAGCACAACTGACGGGCACCAAAACGAGAACCGACATGGTCTGCTTCTCCGTCAACATCTCAATCAGTTGCTCAACGGTCCACTCCCGACTTATCGGCATCTCCAGCGCCTCCCCGCCACAGACAGGGCAGTGCTCACGCCGCTCGTGCTCAAACGTGTACGAGTAAACCCCTTCGGTACCGATCAGCATGAAGTAGTTGTTGAGATATGACGCGGAACTAGTGGCGATCTTGAATGCTTCGTTACAACATGATGCTAGAACCATGTCGGAGAAGGAGCCACGGTGCCAATACATCAACGCACCAGCAATGATGGCGTTCGTTGAGGCGATTGCAGGTATCACGTTCTTGACAACACCTTGGGTGAGCGACCAGGTCACCCCCTCGATCTTGAACTCCTTGGCGCGCGCAGATGCGACAGTGTACAGCCAACCAATATGCTCGGGATCATCCGTGTCAAGCTTCTTCTCTGATGCAGCGTCGGATAATAGATCTGTGCGATTATCAAACGAACAAACCTCCGTGCACCCGAGGCCACTCTAGTACGGACGCCCATTCGATGCAATGCTCGGGAAGACGCGGTGTATTGGCGATGGTACAGATGGGGAATGTGGTGGGCTTGTTCAGCATATCGAGAGAGCATTCATAACAGGACGACACCGTCGGGAGAATGACGCGCGCTTGCCCCTTGAAGCCTGCGCTGCAAGTTGTAAACATTGTAGCGGAGTGCTCGTCGCGGCCGACCTTCTGTGCCACCGTCAATAAGGGGCTTCAGACTCTCTGGGTTCTCCGGATCAACCAAATTAACAAGCGTCGCGTTGATCCACCGACGGGCCTCCACGGAATCAAGGCCACAAATAACGAGATTGAATTGCATGTAGTAGTCGTCGTCTTTGTCTTGAATCTTTCCAAAGTAGCTGCATCGGACGTGCAGCGGGAACTGGCATGGTGAGAATGGTGTGCTCACGGAGTGACCCTCACACCTGGAACTCGCTTCATAACGTATTCGGCTGCCACGATGGCTTTCGGCTTTCCGACATCGGCGGGTCTGCCCATTGTGTTGTTTGTTGCGCGTGCAACGTGGTACAAGGAGGGTATATGCGCACCTGAACAAAAACTGACGGTTGAGGTTGCTGATATCGATCGTGTCCATGTCGATGACGTGAATGTCCTTGAATCCTGTGAGAGCGAGGTTGGCCAGAATCTCGCAACCCAGCCCACCAGCGCCGACGACCAGGATTTTGCACTTGTTCCGGAGAAAGTCTTTGACCTGACAGAGGTGAGAGCCGACCGTCGAGCTCGCGCAGGCCATACCTCGTCACCGGCCAAGAAGGATGGGTCTGTTCGCGGGCCGGGTCGATCGAGGACTTGATCAACGTCAAGGTAGCGATCCTGCCAGTCGATTGAGGCCGGCGAACCGTTTACATGAACCGAGTTCGCTGCCATCAAGGACCCGCGCCAATGTCAAGCGAACGCCTGCACGTCGTAAACAAGGCGGTATGCCTTATTTATGTAAGCCTACCTCCTCCTCGTCCGTGCCTATGGCCCCGGTGTTGAGTTTCAGCGGCCACCAGTACCTACGACAGCGTTTGGTATTGTCGGTCCTCAGCGGAAAGCCAGTTCGGATAGACAAGATCAGGTCCGAGGACAAGAATCCAGGTCTCCAAGGTCTGTTCTCCGTCCATCGTCTTTCCTGTCCCCCTACACAGACTTTCCGACGTCTCAGATTACGAGACAAGCCTGCTGCAATTATTGGAAAAGGCTACCAATGGCACCGTCATCGAGATATCTGTCACTGGTTAGTCTAGAGATTTCCCGAGGAATGTCTACTTCTCAGATCGCATCAGGTACCGCTCTTCTGTTCAAACCAGGAATTATCTCTGGCGGACAGGTGACCCATGAATGCCCTCTCGCGCGCGCAGTGGGGTACTTCCTTGAGCCTCTGGTCATGCTCGCTCCCTTTTCAAAGAAGCCGTTTCAGTTCACCTTGCGAGGCATAACCACCGACGACATGGACCTTTCTGTGCGTTCTGCATTCAGATCGCTGGCTCAGAGGCGCTGAGACCGCCAAGGTCGATCTCATACGGACAGTGACCCTCCCCCACTTACAGCTCTTCGGCATCTCTGATGGTCTCGAACTGAGAGTGTGTGGCACTGGTCGAGCTCCGCAACTTGGACTAAGGATTCGGTAGATAAAGAAACGCGGTGCTCCTCCGGAGGGCGGTGGGGAAGTTCAATTTATGTGCCCCGTCGTCAAGCAAGTAAAAACGCTCCACTTTACCGAACCAGGCAAGATCAAGCGGATCAGGGGGATAGCGCAAGTAATGTCCGAGTTGTTTATGAATGCCACTCACGAATGTGTCCTCGTACAGACATGCCGTGCGAGTCAGCCCTCAGTTTTCTAACCGCATGATCGATTCTTGTCGTTCGGTCCTCAATCGCTATATACCTGACATCTATCTCTACTCTGACGTATACAAGGGTGATGAGAGTGGAAAGTACGCCTTCAGTGCCCCAGTCTTCTCCGTCGTTGATTATCGTGCAGGTCTCCAGGTTACGCTCTAACTCTGGTGGCAGAGTCCACGACATCCGCTATACACTGTGCCGAGGCAGTCGCAAAACCCGGCGGCACTCCAGAGGATGTAGCGCTGTTGGCAAGCCGTGCCCTCTTGTCTGAAATACGACGTGGGGGCTGCATTGATCGGAAACATCAAAGCCTCGTCCTCTTGATGATGGTGCTAGGTAGTGAGGACGTAGGGCGATGTAGGATGGGCGATGCATCTCCTCGGACGTAAGTACGCTGACCCTATGCAAGGCTGGTACTTACATTATCATCCTCAGCATTCAGTTCCTCCGAGATGTCAAAACCTTCTTCGGAACGTCATTCAAGATAGTACCCGCAAAACCGACTGACCCATCCTGCACGGAGTCGATCTACTCGTGCTACGGAGTTGGTTATGTCAACGTCAATCGGACGCTCGCTTAGAATGTCACTATGTACAAGTCACTTCTGGTGTTGTAGTAGTGTTTTGCCGCTCAACGGTAAATGATCGACACTCTGCCAAGATCTCCATCTCCTTTTCCGCCCCCAATGACAGCGAGCCATTGCTGCAGCAGTGGCCACCCTGCCTCAAATCTCGTTGACAATTCATCCGTGTGATGTTCACCGTCCAGAAAAGAGTTCAGTTCAGGAGGCGGGGCTGGCGCATGCAGTGCTTGCCCCGATCCTTGCGAGAATGATGTATGAATCTGCGGAACCATCGGCGCTGACGGCGAACGCGATGGTCTTGGACGCCCAGCGGATATGGACCCAACGGAGGGTCCATACCCCAGGGAGCGACCATCTGAATTTACCCTAGGTCGTCCGACGGGTTGTTCGCGGGTAGAGTTTACTTCCTCTGGGAATTCTAAAGTCGGTTGACTGCCAACCGTAATATGGGTACTGGTCCTCTGAAGCGTCTTGGAGCGTAATTGTTCCAGCACTTTCTCGGCTGCGCTGATCCTGCGAGGCGCGTTTGTCATCTCAGCTTCCCTAGTCGGCGAACTGAGGAGTACTTCGGTGTTGGTAGGAACGGTGACTGAAGGGTCGGGAAGCCGCCCTCTGAAGCGACTGAAAGATTCAGAGGAATCTACCAGAGGATTTGTGTGCTGCGCTCCAAATTGGACGGGAGATGACGAAAAACTCTGTCGGCGTCTACGGTTCGGGGCTGATGGGGATTCTGGAACCAAAATCGGATAGCGGTGGACTCGGCGAAGGAAACCCTGACAAGGCCATATTAAACAAGGTGGGGTCTCATATTCCTAACCATACCTTTATAACGCCAAAACTTGTGAATCTTCGAACATCGATGCCAAGCTCGTGAACCTCATGGCCTTCCATCCACTCGAACACAGTCCGTCCCGGTTTCAATCGAGAGTAAAGATGCAGCAGCTGGGGCCAATCGGGAACGGGCATCCCTAAAGCACGTTCAGAAAACATGCGTACAAGGTCAAGTTTATGAGCTACCTGGCTTGGTCACGTAAGGACCACACTCATCCTTGACGTGAGGCTCGTCTGCAAGCCACTGAACATTCTTTCTGAGTGTGTACATGTTTGAATATTGGAATATGTCGATCGTCATTATCACTTGGTAATACCTTACCATACAGTCAAGAATGCAAACGGCAAACCTACATGAGTGGCCACTTACAGAAGGTGGGAGACTGCCTGACGAGTCAGTTCGAGGTCGCAGTCCGCCAACTGTGCAATGCGACTGACATGGTTCACTCCATTGATGAACTGGCAAACCTGACGAACTAGTAGCTATAAACAGCACCTAGTCGAGATATGATGAGTCTACCTTTCTCATAGTGAGATCCCAGTTATCCTCTATACGCTTCGACAAATTGATTAGCGCCAGAGGCACATGCCAGTCCTTTACCGAAGGCGGATTAGGGTAGAATGGAAGAATCTTCAGCTCGATAGAGTTGAAATCGTCGATAGGGATCGAAGTCTCGGAATACGAGTTCAAGTCTTCGTATAGTTGCTCAATGATGGGGTACATTGCCAACGACGTCTGGGAATTTGAAAGAAACAATGACTCTTCCTGCAAAGCAAGCTGTGTAAGCACGGATTTTTGAGAGTGATCCGAGAGGACGAACTTCGCAAGCCGTTAGGACTCTACTGACTTTCCGGACAATAGGCTCATAGCAGCTCAGATTTGCCGAACGGTCGAAAACGAAACAAAGGTTGAACCTGAAAAAGTTGCGCTCATATCTTCCAGGGAGGGACACAGGAAGTCCAATGATGCGATAGTTGCCCGTCGCACAGATAACAAGGCGACCGCAAAGAGGATTTGGGGGAATGACATACTTTGATATGTCATTGAAATTGAAGAGGATTCTGCCACTGGAGGAGGAGCGGTGCTGGGGAGAAGGCAAGTGACGCAAGGGACTTGGACGCTGGCCACCTGCAGAAATCAAGGAAGAACTAGATCTACGGGATAGCTTCTGTTCTTCCCCTTCGGCCAAGGTCGCGCTGTTAGGCTTTGGCGAGGAAGTCACGGACAGACTGGTGGGGACTGGCGCAGCTGGGGCTATGAGACCTTCAGGGACCTGGAAAACGATTTTTGGGCCAGTCTTGACGTCGAATATTGCATAGAATACAGAATGTATCCTGGGTAGGAATGTCTCCCCTCCCAGGGTCATCTCAGCAGTTCCGGACTTGAAACGAGCTCGCGAGTCGAACTCAGCCCATGTGGTCTAGAATCGTTAATGTCCTAGTAAATGTATCCTATACAATGTGTAGCTCAGAACCAACGACAAGAGTCCGTGCTATGTATACGATATAATAGAAGGCGTCCGACGCAAAACTGACAAGGTGTTTGATTATAGTTACCCACTTCCCAGGAGCGCGGAGGTCAGACTCTGGAAGGACATGAGAAAATCATGTGTTCTATCAGCTAATTCCTCACCGAGATATCAGATGCCGTGAGGGGGCACTGAAAACTAGCAGAGTTGCTGATCGTGGGCGAGATCGTGAAGAAAAGCACACGCAAGGCCGGCTAGCATACGAGAAAATGATCAGGCCGTGAAGGATTTCGTGCACATTCACATCTCGACTTGCCGTGATATCATAATCCAAAGTGATGTCTGACGCTGTGCCACCTTCTAACCCACACTTTGAGGCCAAGTCTTGAATGATCTGGGAGCCAGACGACATCGTGGTTGTGTATTCGATCGAGAAGGGAAATGTGAAGTTTGTGCTGGAATGTGAATGAAAGGTTATACTATTTTCCTGCCCTCCACCAATGAGTGTGTTATTAATGGGATAGTAGATCTGAGGAGCAGTCAGTGAGAGAAACATGCAGAGATTAAGGGCCTATACGTTCGCCTTTATCGAGGAAAATGAAATGGCAAAGAAATTAGGGTTGTTGACACTATCATCCCGGCGATTGTTCAGCTAAGTTGCCGACATCAAGAACTGCGCACGTACTAGACAGGGATCTCAAGGTTGATCTCAACCCCGTTGCTAATCAACTGAATCTGTGAACACAAAAGAATGAGTGGATAACCAATGATTAAGTTGAGACACGGTCACCTCGCTTCCGTTTGACGTAGCTTGAATATTCCCAATTACAATATTAGGAGGGCGAGTCCACTTGACCAGCCGGGCTTCATCAACGAGCTATGCCTTCTCCAGAGAAGACCACTCACCAGCGCGAGGGGAAGTAAAATGCTTACGATGATGAAGACCGCAATCATGAGAGTACAACAGCAGAACCGCCCAATACACGCCCCTCGACTGCCCTACTAGAGGATTAAATCCGTCATTATGGGGGCCGCTGTGAGCATACCTTTGCCCATAGACCACCACGGTGTTCATAGCGCCAATGTCTCAGATCCCGGCGTCGACTATATGATAGCAGCGTCTCAGCGGCCTGATCAGTAACGGACGCGCGCTAAATACGCACTTCCCAGTAGTGGCTCGTGCAAATGCCCCTTGATCATACTGGGTGCTCTCTAGCTTGTAGTGGCGAGAGGGAAGCGTCGGTTCTCTTGGATTTAGTTGGCCATAGTTGGCATCTTCTCGGTGCGCTCCTGGACCATAGGAAGGATCATAGCCACTCTGGTCGTATGGTTGGTGAGGTTGTGTGTTTTCGTTATACGGGTTGAAGCCAGGTGCGTCAGTGTACTGCTCGTCGTACCGCGCATATTGCTCGGCATAGGAGTCCCTGTGCGCCATCGTAGTTGAAAGACGGTGGTGGTGGTGCTGCGGCAAGTCGTGACTGGGCGTGGCGCAGCAGGTTGCATCACGACATATAACTAAGCCTTGAGACCCGCGCTCAGTTCAATCGCTCACACGCCTGCTCCACTGACAGAACCGTCTCTTTATGCGACGCGCGACCGCATCTACTACTACACCATCACCCAAACCCGTTCGAGCTTCGAGGCATGAAAGGCGTGCGGTTGCCACCCGACGCTCTGCCAGCACCGCCTGCAGGTGTCACCGTGGTAGCTGATCCAGAGATCACCCGTTCGTGAGAAGGGCCAGCAGATATAAATCGATTCGTCGGCAGGGTCGAAGTGGTACTTTGCATCGATCCTCTTAAAGGCGTTCGCAAAGCCACAGAAAATGGCCGCTGAGGGGTTGGGGGCGGTCCCATGTTCTCGGAGGAGCTTGCACTTTGCTGTAGTCCAGGGTTGTGAGACATCGAGTTCTCCGTCCTTTCGTCGGTCTGCAAATACGCCTGGCCGGTCACTGGCTTGAAGCGCTTTCCCTGATTTGGTGGGGGAGGTGGAGCCATCAAACCGTGACTCAGATCGAGCGAGCGCGGTTGTCGTAGTAAAGTTGACTGCTGTTCACTCGTAGGTTGAGGCACTCTCACACGAGTGGTATCTTCGCCACGATATGCATATTGCCTAGGAAGTGAGTAAAAGGACGTACAAGAAAGTAGCGGGAGCATACTCTGCGAACTGGCTGCTGCCTGGTCTACCTGCTATGTTTGTAAGGTCTTGCCCAGATGATTCTCGCCGGCCGAAACTGGGGTGTTCTCCAGGTGGTAGAGTAAGACGTATTGGACCCACCGGCGTCGGGATGGATCTCGGGCTTGAGTTCGTCTTTATGCTGAGGCAATTCTCTTTGGAAGTGTGCCACGGGTGATGTGACAGTCTCACCTTTCGGCCATAGGTCGCTTCCCGTTATGATTCAAATGTAAGGACGGCTCTCTAGGCTGGTCGGCAAGAAATCCACGGCTTCGGTGCAGATGAAGTTCTCTCTGCAGGGCGTCAACATCCCTAGGAGGCACTTTTCATCGTGCACAAGTCAACGAGAAAAGGTACCGACTTCCTCAGCGACCTGCGCTCGTTCCTTAATCGATCACAAGTGGAAGAAAGTAACAGGCATTGGTTTCGATAGTGTCGCACGAGAGCAGCAAGCGACTCTTGCTGAAACTAGGAGACATGATGCGCCAAGGTACGGGGTGTCTGGGGACACACCTTTACAGCGTTGGCGATGCCATCGATGGCGTGAGGCAGGAGGCGGAACCATTCTGACATGGGTGGGTCCAACTAGCAGACATCGAGTGGGAGGGACCAGGGAAATGAAAGAGAGAGCATACATTGCGCTGGAGGGGAATGAGTTGTATGCCCTGATCACCACATTTTGCGCAGCTCTGGTTCGGGTCTTATGGGCGGAATAAGGGATCGCCGTCCGGGAAAAAAGGGGGACTGACTGAGGTGGGAGTTGCACAAGACATGGCCGCACTCGGTGATCCAAAAGGGGACCGGAGGAGGGCCTCTGTCGGGTGGAGAATAGGGAATATGGCAGACTGCGCAACCGATAAAGTCCCAAAAGTCAAACTCGGGGTCCTGTCTGGGTGCGATCTGTTCGTCTCTGGCTGGGCCAGCCATGGCCACCTTGAGGAGGAGGAAGACGGACGCGACGCGCCCGGTCACGTGTCCTAGGCAGGTGCCTCGCTGCCTGGAGAGCGCCAGCGCTTCCTCGTTCTTCCTGTCCTCCGCACACATGCCCCTTGTCTCAACGTTCGGTTGGGAGATACAGTCCATCATCGCGAGGTCTCCAAACTTTCACCTCGTCAAGCGCGTTCACTACTCGTCCCCGAACGCCAGAGTGGACGTCGTCATCCCCGAAGTCGAACAGGACGGCAACCCCTTGGTAATCACCGGCTGGAATAGACATCCCAAATGGCCAAAGTCCTTGTTCAGCACCGACTGGCTGCAAATGAATGGCGATCAGGGTGGGTCTCAACCGTCCCCCTGAAGCTACTCCCTCATTCTAGCGCCACAGAGCTCACCGTCCGGAATGTACACAACTGGGCTGATTTCCAGATCACCCTGGACGATTTCATCAAAAGGCTCCGCGAAACCCCGGTGTATGCGACTGCAGATGGTAGCCCAAGCATCTGTAGCCCTGCACGGTGGTTGAAAGACTCATTTCTTTTCTAGAACAGGAACGGCTCTATGGAAAAGATGGTGATTGTCCCGAAAAATGGACGGAGTGGCTCGCACACTCGGGCGCTATACCCGACGATCTTTTATTCTACGGCTCCAACGATTTCCTCAAGTTTCTCCCCGACGAGGTTTGTTTCCCGCTCCTGCTTCTCCCCTTGTCCTCTTATTGGTTCAGGCCAAGGTCCAGACTCTTATGTGCTACATGGGAATAGGGGACACGTTCACACCGTTCCACAAAGACCTTTGTGCATCATCTGGCCAAAACCTTATGTGTTTTTCAGAGCACTCCGGGTCGGCGTTTTGGTTCATGACAAAGTCATCTGCCGCTCCTCGAGTCGCTGCCTATTTTCACCAACTAGGGCAAGAAGTTGATCTGGAAACCCATGTAGTGACCATTGAAGAACTCGAAAAGGCTCCTTTTGATGTCTATATCGCCGAACAGCAGCTAGGAGACTTGGTACTCGTTCCCCCGAGAAGTTGCCATCAAGTAGTCAACAAGGGTGGAATTACGATCAAGACATCATGGTCGCGAATGTCTCTCACTGGGTTGCGGACGGCGCTTTGGCACGAGCTTCCCGTTTACCACAGGTAGGTGTTCTCTTGATATGGTAACCGGATCCAAGTCAACCCATAGTGTATAGGGTATGCAGACAGGAAATATACAAAGTCAAATCCAACATATTTCATGCAATGCACCATTTCACCAAACTTGTGGAAGATTTACCAGAGCGTCAAAGCAGTGAATCTTGTCCCACATCCATGGGGTATTTGAAAGAACTTGTCTGCCTCTTCGATGATATCCTTGTCAGCGAGTTCTCGATCTCTCGTGATTCGATGCCCCATGTTTCGCAATCAGAAACTTCTCACGCAGACAATCTTCACTGCGACTTTTGCGGGGCTGACATCTTTCAGAGTTTCTTTGAATGTGACACATGTCTTCCTGCATCCTCTTCTGGTGCCCCTGTTGTCCCAATTGGTGATGGTCTTGTTCTTTGTCCTTCGTGTTATGTGGAAGGCAGGACATGTCGGTGTGAAGAGATGCAGCCGGTTCAGTGTCGACCCTTTAATGACCTGTTGAAAATTAGAGATCGAGCAATCAGGGCAATTCAGCGCGTTAACAACGATTACATTAATGTCCGCGGATACTTAACAGAGCAGCCGCTGTAAGTCGTGCCTATTGTTTTGACTTGTGCTCACCCGAAGAAGCCAATTGCTATCGGGACCAGACGCAAATATGTTTGAAGCAGCCTGCAAACTGTTCCAGAAACGGCAAATGGATACCAAGGTCTGCCCTTTCACCCTCGCAATAAAATGTCAGTGACACTTTCCAGACAGTACGGAGTTGTCGAGTGCGTCTGCCACACCAGGTGCCTCCTGTTGCAGCCATATATTGCAAATCGTGCCATTCCTCCAAATGCTATACTCATCTTTTGGAATTGGATTCCGTGCACTCGGTAGACGCCATAATACTTTCCGACCTCCACGACGGGGACGCGGACTGGCACCAATATCACCGCAGTAACTTCCAACTATATCAAGTAGCACAAGAGCGTGTCATCGAGGATGAGGAAAGGGGCTGTCGTCCCAATGCGTCGCACAAGCTTGCCTACCTAGCCAAGACCTTTACAACTTGCAGAGCCGTGGCGTTCGAGGCGACCAAACACGGTTGGTACGATCGCTTCGTGCAAACGATATCGATTCCAGTGGGTCATTATTCCAATCTTTTTTGTCTTCGACTACATGACGTCCAGATTGCGAGCAGACCGGCGAAGGCGTTGATAGGCTTTTCAGACAACATTGACGACAACGAACCACACGATGGCCACGCTTCTGGCGATTCTCTTCCCGACCACCTTGCAATACTAGCGCCAGAAGGCGGTGGTGATCTTCAACTGACTGGCTTCAGTCAAACGTCGGCTCCTTTGCCTGTCACCTCATCATCGGGCATTAATGAAGGTCACCCTTCTCACCACTCCAGCTTGTCAAGCTTCCCTGATCCCCGCTTGCCGATCGTTGATCGAACGCCTCCCTCTTCTAAATCGGGTACACTCCCAGAGCTCCGCAGTTCCACCGGCGCAAGCACCTGTACACAGCACAATATTTCTGGCCCCCCTCTGGCTCCCTGCTCGCCTTCGATTGAGAGACAGCCAAATATAGCGACATCTTTTTCATCTGTTATCATAGATGATCTCATAGACGATCCAGGAAACCTCAGCGACCTGACCGATCTCCCGACCGAAGTGGGTTCTCCGCCACCCAGCTTGAATGCAGCCCTTCCAGATTCTCCCAAAGTTGGGATGTCGGCTCAGCAGCTTTCTGCAGAGCTGTCGTCTTCACCATCAACTCAGGTTGCTTTGAGTGTTACTAGATCAAAGCCGAACTCGAGGCTTGTCTTGGATTATGTCGCAATCCCACAGCCCGGGTGGTATAATAGCCAAAAAGAACAAACACCCTCGGTCTCTCTACAAAAGCGAAAGCGAGTTAATGGCTCTTTGGTGCCCAATGACACTGGGCCCGGTGGCTCTGATAACTCTTCGCCGACCACCCAAGAGCCATCTGCCCGATCACTACCGAAAAGGAAGAAGAAAATGTCAAAAGGTCCTGCTTCTCGGTGAGCCTGACCCCCTCACTGCGACGAGAAGCAGAACCTTACGCCAGACGGCTTGAAAGGCTATCGTCACTTCCCAAACGTACTCAGTCCTTCGACGTCCGGAATCCACTGCCACCTACCAACAATTTTCTTGCCAACGCACTGAATCAGACATTCCAATTAAATAGCACTACTGCAGCTTCCCATGTTGCTATTACACCCCTCTTTACGGACGCAATCCCTGCTGTTAGCAATGCTGTTATCAGTCCTATCAACAAACTCCAGTATAGGAACGTTGGGGTACAAAAGAACCCCAACTTCACTCGGTATACTTCGACCGTTCAGCCTTCCGTGGACCTGTCCAGTCGTGTCGTGAGATTGGAAGCAGAGAACCGCGATTTGCGGGCTCAGGTGGAGCGCGAGCGACAGGTATACCGCGAGAATTTGGATGAAATTGGCAAGCGGTATAATACCTCGGGACGTCTTCGCCTTTCACCAATGAGTGGCCCGTCCGGCTTCACCTCGCGTGCCCCATTGGAATGTTCGGTCCATCCTAGATGGCGAGCACGAAACATCGTCACTGACAGCCGAATTCAACCCAGGGATTCGGGGGAACCAGAATATCCCCCTATCGAGACCTTACCCCTACTCACACCATCTTCTCCAGAAAGCGTTTCCCCGACCCGCCGTCGGCGAATTCCAGTGGCGCCGCACGGCCTTGAAATGAGAACTCGTGGAGATTCTGCAAGTAGTCGTGCGCCACCTTATATTGGACTGCAACATTACCGTCGAAAACGTGGCCCCTCCGACCCGACGAACGGGAGACAAAGAGGGAGACCACAAGGACGACGCTCTTCAGATCAGAACGAGAGAGCGATGGACGGCCCTCCCCCACCAGATTCTGCCCCGGCTGGTGAAGCTGAGGTCTCTGGCACCTCGTCAACGATCGACGTGGACTATGAGAACGGTTGGTGGAGTATTCCTTGGATCTATTATTTTTCGATCGAAAATGACGTTGCAATCATAGTGTCACTTTCTCCCCTCTCCACCATCTCAGATTGTCTGTCACCACCCCGGTCCCCAGCTGTCTCATAGACGCTCTCGATGTATAATATATCCCTGTTGTCTTGCCGTACTCGTTGTCGTTATCACCCATCTCGTGGTGATGCAAATGTTTCACGCATGTCTGAATTCTTGGACACAGTTTGCTACTAACTTGCAAAGCACTAATCAGATTGTAAGGGTGGGTTTCTTCGGGTTCCGTGACCTCGGGGAGTCTGGAAAAATGTCAGCATTACCATGTCCTGGTAAAAAAAAAAAAAAAGAAAAGAAAAAAACATATGACCAAGCGAAGCGGATATTAAGGTGTACTACTGAAGGGGGTATATCAAAATTCGACAGTGAAAACGTGACCGGCAACATGTGATAATGTACGTTGGTGGTAAAAGAGAAGAACACAAGGCAAGGGGTAGAACTGTGCCAGGACGGGTCTCTCTCAGCCGCATCGACATGTAATGATTCTCCAGAAACATGATTTGGGCTCCTGGGCGTCGCCATTTTGGTCATGATATTCATCTCCTTGTGATACGCCAACTTCATTCCCTCGTGCACGAACATTACTGACCGCAGGTGGTGCGGCGCCAACGGTCGACACCATGGGAGAGGCACGACCATAGGGCTGATTGGAATATGCTTCGTCGTTTCCGTAATCTACGCCCGGAGTGGCATTCGCATATGGATGCTGTGGAACACCGTTGTAGCTCGCTCGGTTCTGGGGTGTCGATATGGGAACGTTCGCCTGAGCGGCTGCCGACAAGGGTGTGGCCTGTCCAGGGGTGGTGACACCAGTGCCCGGCGTAAGCGCGTTTGGGACCCTGCGTTGCTTTGATCCGTGGCGAACGAGTGCAGGCGAGGGCGGGATGACTTGTGGATTGCCTTGAGATGCCCTTCTCCACTCGGCATCGCGCGGTCTTTCCAGATCGCGTCTACGGTCCTGAGGCTGACCTGCTGGCGCATTCTGGTTTTGGGAAAGGGCCGGCTGTTGGCCATGCACGCCGTCAGTTCATGGCCGAATGAACGTGCATCGAATACACACCATCGAGGCTTCCCAGCCTTTCCCACCTGGCAGGTTGATGTGAGCTGAGAAGAGAGAGGCGCAACTGCACACACCGTTGAGCGAATTCCAGTCGAAGACGCCATCGTCAGCATCGTTGTTGTTTTTCATGACTTTGGCGAACAACTCTCGCAGGAAATCGTAGTCAGGGGTTTCCTCGAAACCGAGCTTGCGGACATAGTTAAGATAGATACCGAATTCCTCTGAGAAAGCGATGAGCTCAAACGTGAGCGGGCTGGGGTCGGTGACCGACCTGGGTAACCCTCACAGAGTTCTCTAATTTGAGTGGTTTGTTTCTTTTCTCCAATCTTTTCGTACTTTTGCTTGTTTGTTGCGGCTTTCAGACCTTGCCAAGGCAAGCTGCCACGAAGGAAGTACATGAAGACATGGCCAAGGGATTCCAGGTCGTCCCTTCGGGATTGCTCTGCCAAATAACGTGTAAGTAGAGAGGCAAGCTGGCGATCAAGATCGACGCACCCCGCCCCAAGTGAGTATTGATGCTCATATACCGCGCAGTTCCACTGAGACTCTTCCGTTCACGGTAAGGAATGTGCTGTTTCGTCTTTGGGTCGCGGTATTGCTTGGCCATACCGAAATCAACGACATGGATGACTGGACGAAAGCTGTCGAGGGGGTGGGTCATGGCGGGGAGAACGAGAAGACGCACCATTGGCGGCCTTGGTTCCGGGACGACCAACGAGAAAATTGTCAGGTTTGATGTCGCGGTATATGAGATTTTTCTCATGGATGGTCTGCACTCGGGAGATCTGACGAGGGATGGTGTTGGACACGGCCGATGTCATGGGCACGGATATGTCGCACCATCTGCCTTGCGGCCATGCAGACGGTCTTGGTGGAGAACTTGCGTCCGCACATGTCAAAGAGGTCTTCCAGACTGGGGCCGAGGAGGTCGATGACGAGGATGTTGTGGAGACCCTCTTGACCAAAGTGATAGATCTGGGGGATCCCGGCTGGAAACGAGGTTGGTCGGGGAGGACGGGGGGCGGAAAAGAGACGCACGGCAGCCGGCGAGGATGCGATATGAGCGGCATTCGTCACGGAGCTGTGGGGCTTCGGCCTTGCGGGGCTCCTGGGGAAATGGTGAGAGAGCGAGCGAGGGAGGAAGGAGGGGGGACGGACAAACTTGATGGCGACGGTGGTCGAGTTGAGGAGGTTCGTGCCTGGGGGCGGCGAGATGAGTGGGAGGGGGAGGAGGAGGAGGGGGAGGAGGACCTTCAAAGATGACGCCAAACGAGCCCTCTCCGATTTTCTTGCCGACGCGGTAGTGGACACCGACGACGTTGTTGGTGCCAGAGGGATGCGAGGCCATCGTGGGGGGCGTCTGCGAGGCTGCCAGCGAGGCTCCGCTCGACTGCCCGCGCGGTGGGGAATGGAAAGAGCCAAACAAGGCGCCAATTTATGGACACGCCCCCGCGTTCGCGTTCCCCTCCATCTCCGAGCCCGCACAACTCGCCCTCAGCGTCACCCCCCACGGTGTCGGCGGGACCGAACAGACAAAGTACACATGGGCGAGAGCACGACGGGTGTTACAGCTAGACGACTACACGTATACGTATATACAATCCCGACTCCCAACGTGGCGGTGGAGATCGCTGTCTACGACGACCTCCGCCACCGGGGCCGTCAGCGAAACTCGAAGCAGGAGCTCGAGCGCTCAGCAACGTGGCTCAGCGACAGTTGTTGGTATCTGTCCGGATCGCTCAGCTGAGGCCGTGCAGAAGGAAAAACAAGCATCGCCACGCACGGCTCGGAATTTTGGTGGAAATAGAAGCCACTCATGCTGGCAGCCGGTGGTGGCGAGCGGGGGCCAGTCGAAGACCCGCGCCCGCCACGTCGCACACTAGAATCCCGCCGACGGCGACCAGCAGGAACGGTGTCCAGCTTCCCAGGCGAAGGTGATGTCAGTAAACCGCCCTCTCGGCATTCCTCTGCACACAGCGGAAATGAATGAGCGACAGAGCGGACATTGTTCCCCGGTGTTGGTGGATTAAAGTCCACACAGACATAGTAAAAGCCTGCCAGACGGGCCGTGAATGCAGACCCCCGAGACGGCGCGAGGACGTACCAGCGAAGCTCGCCCCACTGATATCCTGTACTCTGTGGTCGGGGACGAGGAATCTCTCCTTCCATCTCATGAAAACTGCCCCCCGATCGCGATCAGGCATGGTCAAGTGCGGCCGCCTAAGCTCGTTCCTGACATGTTTGAATGCCGGGAAACGTTGCCAGTGCACCATATCCTCCTGTTCGTTGGCCCCCCACTTTTGTGTCAGAAAGCCGTATCGACTCCCAATAATCTCCGCGTCAAAGTAGGTCGTCAACTCGGGCCAATCGTCCGTCAATCCACGTATACGGAGGCACCCGCAAAGGAACGACGAAGACAGGTCGACGTCCTTTGGCCCATCAGCCCAAGATACGGGGGTGACGCAAGTGAGACGCACGACAATGGTGACGTTAACATCGTAGCTGTTCCTGCCGCTCTTTTGTGTTCCTTGAAAGGTTGCACCGGGGTACAAGCAATGGTGGCGCTGGGCATGCACGCGAAGACGGGTGATGTCGGTGGCAGGATCTGGCACAGGGATGGATGGTGATGATCTTGGAGGACGACCGCGGGAGATGGTATCTTGGGAGGAGCGCAGATGAGCAGGAGGGGATTTGGCACAGGTCACTGCGGCCTGCATGGGCTGTGAAGCCGGCAGGGACGACAGCGAGCGGTGAGCCAGAGGATGCGAGCCGTCCATGTCGATGTCATCCTCGAAAACGGGGTCTGGCTGTGGGTACACCGAGTGCGACTTTTTCACGGGCATGATGGAAAAACGACACGGCGGTCTGTGCGGTGTGTTCTTATCAGAGTCACGTGGACACTCTCTATCTCCTGCTCGCGCAAAGCAGCGACACATAAATGTCGTTCTCCCCACCCGCAGCGTCAAGCGCAACCTGCAGCGAGCATCCTATCTGGTGCTCCGACAGAGCATATAAGTCACCTGCTTTCTTCCATCCCGTCCTCACACCGTCTCCTCCCGACCGTCATGCCTCGTGAGCACTGCCCCACCGCCCCATCAGCATCGAGATGCTTTGCAGGAAAGTTACCGCAAAGGCTGTCTAGTGTTGTGATTCCGGACCGGGTATTCCATCGTCCTAGTCCAGACGTCATGTCCATACTCCAGAATCCCAAGCAGCCTTCGTCCGTGTTCCTTCAGGCAGCTGGGATTAGGCATGGTTCTGCGAAGCACAAGGAGTTAATGGTCCACTGCGTCTCTCCATAACGCCCACGCGATGCCGACTTGCGACGTGCTAGCAGAGGATCGTTCGGGCCCTCTTTCATCAGTATCTGCATCCACTCAACTTGCGCATGGAAGCGCAGGCACCAGGGGTAGATCGACTCATCGTTGATGTATGGAGTCATGTTCAAGAGAATTCGCAAAACGTTCACTGGCTTCCTATCAGGCTCAAGACCATCTTCCGTGGCTAGGCAAGTACGAGGACGGCTGGCCAGCACGTGTCTACGTTGAAAGATATACCGCATCCAGACGCCATAGTGCTCGTGGCAAACAGGCGATGGCGCAAAGGTTGCAGGTTGTCCATGAAGAGGTCAGTCCTTGCGTGCCCTGGTCAGTTTGATCCAGTCCCGACTCGGATTCTGGCAGAACCTTGGAGGATCCGATGACGTGGTGAGCTAATCACCGGCACCTAGGACATGACGGAACATCTCAAGTGTGCACAAAAGGATCATTATTCTATTGTGAAGGAGTTTTTGAGTTCCCTGAGACCTAGTCTCGAGCACCATCACGACGCTTTCGTCGAGCTGGGTATCAAGGATCAGAAAACCCTTCAGGCTTTTATATCTTGGCCGGAAGCGACTCAGGCACAGTTCTTGGATGGAAACCGTGGGGCACTACGACTCACGAACCTTGAAAAAATGGGTTTACTGATGGGATGTGGTCTGCTGGCACACAAGGCAGCAGAGAAATCTCTCGATAGCATTGTGAAGCCAGGGTGCTTTTAGCTGTGGTACAACGAATTTGGTGGTCCCCGCCTGCACATGCGTTGTGACAGTGTCGTCAAGCTTCGGTTACCCACTTCCTTTGCCTTTACAGACTATCAACTTGTAAGAACATTTGATTCGTGTTACCGAATATGATCACGAGATGTACTATTGTAGTTGGAAGAAAGTGGGTAGGAAGAACTGGATAATGTGTGAGGAGAAACTGTATGAGTGAGGTAAGAGTATGGGATCACAGTCGTGTGGAGCGTGCGCAGAGATGCATTATCGTACTCAGAGCTCGTCATCCTCTTCGGGAAGAGGGACAGCCTCGGCCTGGTTTCAAGTCAGTCAGAGCATAACCAGCTAAGGAATAGAGATGATTCACCTTCTTCAGTTCCTCCTCATATTGCTTGATCAAATTGGCATCGATAGAGACTTCAGCAGGAGCAAGAGCCGGTGCAGCGACGAATTCGAGCGCAGAATTTCTGCAGGAAACATGTCTACATTTGACTTGCAGAAACCGTGGTGGACATCCAAGCTTACCCGACTAGCTTCCTTGCCAGCCACAGGAACGGTTTCTCAAAATTGTAATTGGACTTGGCAGAGATCTCAAAGTATTGGAGGTTCTTCTTGCGATGGAAGGTGACAGCGCCTGTCTTCACTTTGCGTTCCTGTAGCCGCATAAGTCAGTCAGATCTTGTTAGGAAGGTAGCCTCCATCGACAGACCTTGACATCGACTTTGTTCCCGCAAAGAACGATGGGAATGTTCTCGCAGACACGCTCGAGATCACGGTGCCAGTTAGGCACGTTCTTGTATGTGATTCTTGAGGTAACATCGAACATGATGATGCCACATTGGCCTTGTATGTAATAACCATCGCGGAGACCACCGAACTTTTCTTGACCCGCGGTATCCCAGACGTTGAAGCATATGGTGCCAAAGTTGGTTGAGAACGACAAAGGGTGGACCTCGACCCCGAGGGTGGCTACAATCTGCATCAGAAATGTGAATACTATAAGTGAAACGAGTGAAAACCCACCAATGTACTTCTTCTCGAATTCGCCCGTCAAGTGGCGCTACGTGGGCGTGAGGATCAACACACGATCGGGTCCAAAGGTTGCCGTCGTGGCGTGGCGTACCTTGACGAAAGTGGTTTTTCCAGTACCACCATCACCGACTGGGATGTTTTAAGTGGCACACGAGGGCGTTAAGAGGACATAGGGCGTTGGAATGCGACCAAGGTGGACGGGACATCGATCACACACGAAGAACATCAGTGCTCAACAAACCATGGTGCAGAAAAATGGGCGTGCGGGCGTACCAAGGACAAGCTTGAAGGTGGGAATTTCCGGAGCAGACATTTTGTGAATACGATGTTCTATGCCGATGGGAGAGAAAGAGAGAGTAGGAGCTGAACGAGGTCAAGAGGAGAAATCAGGACGCTGAGATAAGGTTTTCTGAGCCGCGAGGATTGCCGGATTTGGCGCACCGCTGAGTTGCATGGCGCTCGGTGCTCCATTGGACATCCAACTTTTGGCTCGTCCGTAGTCCTCCCCGTCTTCAGACTTGCGATTCTTTTGTCTCGCATCAAGGGATACAACGCGTCCATACAGCCGACGAACGGCCTCGTGGTGCTGCACCCTCCTTGTCGCGCTATTCCTGCCGTTCTCGCCTTCACTCTGTCGCACGCAGCGGGGTAACAATCACGGTCGAGTCGGGGAGGTATACTCGACGTCCTTGTCACCGATATGGTCTGCTCCTTATCTTAGTATCGTTGTGTTGCAAGGTACTAAGTCCCCGACTCAAGAAACACGCATATTGAGCCGACAAAAAGCATAATATCACCACAACGGAATAGCAATATGTACGGACAAGAGTGTATATGTTGCGCCGTCGCATGCTCCCTGTCGTGCACCCGGCCAACGGGCATGAAATCGTCTCCCCGCCGTACGGGATCCAGTCGTGTTCGTCCCGGAGGTGGCTCGTCACGCTGCGCCGGTCTCCCGTAATGTGCGCTGCGCACTGCTGCGTACCCGTCTCACAGCTCGTCATTGTCCACTCGCATCGGAATGTGGCCGCACTCGGGGGATCCCGCCATTCGCCTCACCATCGGAACAAAGTGGGCAAGTCAAGACCGATGGATGGGGGAAGAGCTGTATAGTTATTAGGTAATCTGCACTTTGCAGAGAAGGGCTGTAAAACAACTCCAACCTTTCTTACCTACTCACTTCAACTTGTAGGTCAGAGTATGGTATTCATCTTCATATTTTTGGTGCATCATTCACTCGATGTTGGACGCTCTTCAAACATAACACTCCTGGGGTCGGCTCAGCATGGTGTAGAGGGTGGGGGGCACTGTCCAATTGGTTCAAATCGCTATATTAGACAATGTGTCTACTAAGGAGTAAGTTTGACATTCCCTTTTACCTCGGTCCTAGGAGTTTCTCGGTCAAGCAGGATATGGCGAAGTTGTCTGGGCTTCTTGCCCTAATCAACTTGTTATTCTGCCATGACAAGACTAATATCCCTGCGCGTGTATCGCCAGCAATGCCTTCGAGCAGACGGTATCATCTGCTAGCTGCGTTCTTGCGGATGTGCTACTACTTCGTCCACGTCGGTTCTGTCACCACTGTGCTCCATCCTCGTCCATGCGTCCTTGCCCTTGTCCATGCCCTCACCCCGTCGCTGTCATGACTGTATCCCCGTCCACGCATTCCGGTCCCCCTCGTCCACCCTCATCCTCCAGTTGCCGTCGCTCGCCACAGTCGACGACTGGCATTCTGCGTGCACGAGCACGGGCTCGCTAGCAGAGCGCGCATGTATAATCACTGGGTGACCCACAGATATTCAGTAGCGGGTACAGGTTTGGCGTGGGTCCAGGAGTGGCGACGGAAGTGACGTGGACGAAGGAGTAGCAGACTATCGTCTGCTCAAAGGCATTGCTCGTGATGTGCACACGCATGGATGGTGGTTTTGCAGAGATGTCAGTGTCATCTTGCGGTGAATAGATTTACATAATTAATCGCTGGACGAGATGTAGCCTACGCTTGCAGTTCAAGAATATTGCATTCAAAGGAGCTGCAATAACCTGTTTCATACGCTTGCAGGACAGCAGTTGCGTTACTGTCTCATTTCAGCAAAATCCTGCAAGCCAAAAATGCGAGCAAATATAGGTGCTCGCGAATTTCTACCAGCCGCAATTCCGAATGGTCGAGTGCCAGCCTTGAGAGAGAGGTTCATACCCCAATCTTAGAGTCAACTCGAGGCAGGGCGAAGACAACGAGGTTGAGGCCGAAGTCGAGGATATGGGAGACGAAGAAGACAGACGAAGCTGAAGATGCAGAGGACGCCGCAGACGAGACACCTACATTCGCCCGAATATATTTGTCAGTCGGACTAGGGCAGAACTATACTCTACCGAAATGTGTATCTCTGGTGATGTTCTGACATAAGCAGAATCATGCGCCGTCATGCCCTCTCACGTGGTCAAAAAGCTCAGATTTCAGCAACATTGATCCTGGTATCTGGTATTGAACATGGTTGAATCCACAGGACCGAGAGGGGCCAGAGAACGCCCGCAGAAAAAGATTCGGGTCTCTAAACATCTCGAGTCATCAGAAGTCGCTCAAAAGACCTCTGGTGATACCCGCTTATTTGCTCCCTTCCGCGCGCTTGGATTGGTCACAAATCACATACCATTTCACTTGCAAACTCGATCTCACAAGGGGGCTACAGAGGGTCCACGGATACACCTTCTTACCTGTCTCGGCAAATCATGGGCACTTTGGGAGGGTGGAAAAATGGCACTATTGTTTGTTGGCGAGTACATACCTATTGTTGTTGGCAAAATCCTCTCAAGGTCTTTGGTATACAGGCCCTGAGGAGCTAGATCCGATCTCAAGTTTGACCATGGAGGGCGATGCGATTTGGGCGGCATCGGGCGCTCATGTCATCAAATATTTTCGAGGAAAAAAGGTGATCATGTTCCTTCTGTATCACTGTGTGCCATCAACGACCTACCCAGGTCCTCCAAGTGACAAATCCTCTTGCGACGCCGCTGGTTTCTATAATCATATTCGGATCGCTCCTGCTTGTCCTCACGGAGGATGGTGGGCGGATGCTTGTATGGGATATCTCGCGTGAAGGTAAGTACAGGACTCCAAAGCCATTCCGCGACATACTTAATTTTACTCTAGAACCCTTATTTTCCAGTGCCATCCAATTTGACGTCGGCTTCACCGCAACCATGGTTCTTCATCCTGCAACTTATTTGAACAAGGTGCTGGTGGCGAGCCGTGAAGGTGACTTGCAATTGTGGAATGTACGGACTCAGTGCGTGCCTATAATACTCTGTGCTGTCCATACACATGTTGGTTTCAGGACGTGCATACACAGGTTTTCAGGCTCAAAATTGCTAACCACACAAGGCTCGGGAAGCACAACATCCTCTGCGATCACTGCTTTAGTGCAGTCCCCTGCAATTGATGTCGTGGGTGTTGGCTTTGCGTCTGGCGAAGTGTCCGTGTACGACATACGTGCCGATGAGAGGTTGATGAGGATGTTCATGGAGGGTGGTGCAATTAGAGGACTGTCATTCCGGAGTGGTTCGTTCCCCGATCTACCAGACTCGCGTCTCCCTCATATACTCCTACGCAAGATGGACACCACGTACTTGCCACTGTGTCGTCCCACGGGCACTTGGCTCTCTGGGATTTGAACTCTGGCGGCCGCCTTCTGCATTTCGTCAGGGGTGCTCATGATGGTGCCATCTGCGCAGTACAGTGGATACCTAGCCAGCCAGTCTTGATAACGTCTGGTGAGGATAACTGCGTCAAGGTACGCCTTGACTCATTGATTTCTCTGTGTTCACAACTGTAAACCAGCAATGGCTGTTCGACTCACCTACTGGAGCCCCACGATTATTCAAATTCCGGTCTGGACATCATGCACCTCCCCATCTGATCAGATACTATGGAGAAGATGGCAAACAGTTACTAACCGCCTCGGTGGACCGAAGTTTGCGGTGTACCTCAGTTGTCCGCGATTCGAGGTCATTCGAGATGTCTCAAGGTGAGCACATCAATGCAAATGGCCGAAGACGATATCGATCCGCAGTAGGCTCTCTTGTTAAAAAAGCTGCAGTACTCTGTAAATCTCTGACATCATTGAAATTCCCGCCCATTACATCCATTGCTCACTCAACGACGCGATCGAAAGATTGGGATGATGTGCTCACAGCCCACACTGATGAACCTTTTGTTCGGACCTGGACAGTATTGAACAAACGTCTTGGAAAACATGCCTGGAGTTATATCGACGGTGCTAGGCGAAAGTCACCAACGGGTTCTGTGAAGGTGTGAGGGATCGGGTTTCAAGATTACAACTTACCAATCTGTCTAGTGCGTCTGCGTTTCAGCATGTGGAAACTTCGGTATCATGGGTGCATCAACAGGGGAAATCTTCATGTGGAACATGCAATCTGGCTTGAAGCGGAAGACGTTTGAAGTAGGATCCTGCCCTCAAGCAGTCATGGAACGGCTGGATACTGTCTGCAAACCGAAGGCTGGCGAGCGTTGTATAACAGGTCTAGCTACCGACGCTTTGAATCGGCTTGTTATTGCAAGCACATCGGATGGTACCATCAACGTAAGTCTTTACTCAAACTCAAACTCACTTTTGTCAAAATATTTACCCAATGAGAACAGTTCTTCGATTTCCATACGACCAAATTGGACCATGTACTGGTACTGCCCTCATCTACTCAGTCTATGATCCTCCACCGGAATTCTGGGCTGTTGGCTGTTGTCTGTGATGACGCGACAGTGCGTATTGTTGATATTGAGACGAAACGGACAGTTAGAGAGTTGTCATGTGGTTCGCAAGTGCGAATCCTCGATATTGTATGTGCCTCCGAGATTGTTGATATACTACTTGCTAACAGCTCCCAGGCATTCTCACCAGACTCTCGCTGGATAGTGCTAACATCCCTTGATTCAATAATACGGACATTTGATATACCGACCGGGAACTTGATCGACGCATTTCGTACACCGAGCATTGCTACGAGTATTGCATTTTCACCCACAAATGACTTTTTGGCAACCGCCCACATGAACAGTGTCGGGGTGTTCTTGTGGGCGAACAGAGCGCAATTCGCGGAAGTCACTCTTCAGACAGTATCAGAAAAGAATATCGCAGAGGTCTCAATGCCGTCTATGCAAGGAGATGGTGAAGAAGACGGTAATCTCGATCAGCTAGTTCCATTGCTTCTAACCTCACGCCTTTGTTCTTAGCGCTGAAGGCGCTGACAGGACTAACAATGGAGGACGGAGTTGTGGATGTTTTCTCTACACATCCTCAATTGGATGAGGACCTTGTTACCCTGACTCTGCTCCCTCGATCGCGATGGCAGACATTATTAAACCTTGAAGTCATCCAAGTACGTGTAACAGCGTCCTGGCGCTGCCCCCCAGGTTAACCGGATAGCATAGCAACGAAACCGACCAGCAGAGCCCCCCAAGAGGCCCGAACAGGCTCCCTTCTTCCTCCCTACACTTCCTGGTGTGGAGCATCGCTTTGCCATCGAAGAAAAGAAGGGAGAAAAGATCGAGAAGAGGACGCGCCTGGATAGGTCTATGGTCAAATCGAAGAGCATTCTCCAGATAAAGTTAGAAAAAGAAGAGCGGAAGGGCGAGTGTGAGTGTGAGCACGCTCCCTGCATTTTCTCAGTCTGATTTCCGTGTCTTCTCATCCTAGCCGGAGATGATGTCTTTAACTACATCAAGAGTTTGACACCCGCTGCAATCGATGTCGAGTTGCGGTCACTGGTTACTTTTGATCATATGCGACAATTCATACGTGCGCTCAAAGAACGTTTACTGAGCCATAGGGATTTTGAAGCCGTCCAAGCGTTGCAAAATGTCTTCCTTCGGACGCATGGGGATGTACTCTTGGATGACGAAGGACTGCTGGAGGAGCTGAAGGAGCTGTTGAAGATACAAGAAAAGGAAAGTGAACGCGTCCTGGAGCTTTTGGCTTCATCGCTTGGCACACTGGGTTTTGTGCGAGACACGATCTAAACTGCTGCCTCGGCTGATGATTAGTTCCCTGTACTGATTAGATAAGCACTAGTACGCACTCATTTAGGTAGCGTCGCTCGCCTGGCTTTCTGACTCGCGCGTCATGTCGTCTCGTGCTGGCCTCGGTCCTGATGGGAAGGTCTACTGCAAACATATGGAGGAGGCTGCAAAGCGCAAGTCGAACACTCCGAAACATCCAAATCGGTGCGACTTGCGATGTCCGAGTTGGTTTAGTTCCGCTATGCAGGTCCCTGACGTGCGATCCTTGGCGGGACAGTGAATTTTACTGTTGCAAGAGATACCAAAGAGATCCAGCCAGGTGTAATTTCTGGTGTAAGTCGATCCGCAGGCACGCTCGTCGTAGCTCGCGATCTGAATTCGTTCCAGGCTGGGCAGATCAGCTCCTTCCAGGGGAGAGTATACATGGCTCAAGCTCTTCAAGCCATCCGCTTTCCAAGGAAGCACCCAGTCCTAGTGCACCTCCCACATCCACACCTTACACCCGTCAACCGCGAAGACATCATTCGCAATCAAACAGCCCATCAGAGGCCCTGGCTACACAAAGCAAGAAGCGCCTGGAGGATATCGAAGCGGGCCTGAAACAACGCGAACACGACCTCGGCCCTATTCGCTATCCCGGTTCATCAAAAGAGCCGGAACCTTGTGGTCCATCGTCCATTATTCCAACCATTCCCCAACCACCTTCCCCAGTACCCACCGAGGTTGACTTAGGTGAGGTCGAGGCACAACCACGCAAGACCTACAGTTTCCTTGGGCTGCATTATAGCCCTGAGTCAGTTGCATCCGCAATAAAAGATGAGGGGCAACCGTTGACCCCAAAAAGACGGCGCTTGACCCCTCAGCCAGCTACAAGCGCGATACCCTCTGGAGACGGGTTACTACTTACGCCACCTCAAAGTACACGGCGCATTGCAGAATTTGATCAACCTGGATCGCCCTCCGCTATTACACGCAGCAATAAAGGGAAGGAGCGCGAAAGTGTGCAACCAGTACAGATCCGGGGCCAGGTGGGTGTTCTGATGTTGACGACCATATAGCATTACCTGTGTCTACCTTCGGGAATCTGGTTGATACCCTTTCATAGGATGGTTCAAACAGCGGGGAGGCACAGATAGAAGATTCTCTGCCACTCTTTACACTACCGGAAGATTTGTCTACGGTCTCCAGCGTGTCGCCAACCATTGCCGAGAACGTGCTAGATTATACCGATGGGATGAGAACGAGAGTAAAGGCACTTTCAGAATACATGGAATCGTTCGACATTACCCAGGCGGCAAAGCTGCTGCAGATAGTCGAGCGACAGAAAATACAATACGAGTACAGGGATCGAAGCCAGAAGAAGCGGATCGAAGAATTGGTTGCAGAGAGGGACAAGCTGGCTGCTGAGGTCTCAAGACTGAAGGAGATGTTGCAACGGTGAGCTCTGAGGATACTGCGTATTTTCGCGCAGTAACTGTGTGTTTTGATTGCAGTCATGAGGGAGTGACGCTTTGAAGCACGATGGATGGGCACAATATGTGATTAGATAAGCAGTACCGCTCACGTGTTCGTGTCGCGTAAAAAAATGCACAGCGCGTTTGGAGCTGGTTGTGCGCGTCCATGCTTGGTTTTAAGCCAACTCATACCTCATCCCCCGCAAAATACGCGCTATCGGATGCATCTCGGGTATCCACTGTATCCAAGTCGGAGCTGCAAACCCTCTCGCCCGCAGAGGTCGAATTCATTGATGCGGTAATCACCAGGATCGCTCCAAACGCAACCTCTTTTTTGTCAGGTTTGAAAGCCTACAACGACGAGCTTCATGAACGGGGCCTCGATAGTCAGACAGAAACGGTTCATTATGGGCGGCTGTTGGAGATCTGCAAGCTGAGAGGACCGAGTTGGCGGGCCAAGTGGGATGGGGTGAAGAAGCAGTATGGTTATTCGACTGCGCCTCCTCACGCTGTACCTCGGCCTACAACCCCTCCTCAGCCTCGACGAACCTCGTTCCCAAGGCCATCACGTACACGCTCACCGGCTTATCTTGTAGCTCCTGTACGTGACGACGAGGATGACGTCTTCACTCTCCATTCCCACCAAGACCGCGATCAAAGTGAGGCGACTCAGGGTACGGAGGAGACAGAAGAGGATCCGGACGAGTACTCTTCGAGCACAGAGCGCGACGACGAACCTACACGTTATGGTATCGCAAGAGTCCGCCGCCCTCAGGGTTTGTCGCAGACAAGACCATCTAATCCACTGGTAACCAACCCCATATTGCCTCCAAGTCTTATCCATCCGGGAACACCTCGACCCCGGCACACTCATCAGGATGCAACCCGACGCATTCCCCTCTGGGAGGACACCTCGGACACCACGGATGGTGTGGTGCTATCTCCCTCGAGTACCCCGCCTTCTTATCGAGCGGTAGTCCGTACAGGGCCCGCTTCTAACCCAGCATCAGCCGACCCTCGAAATCATTCAGTCCTTCGTGCTCCTTCACCGATCAAATTGCCCAAACCGGAGCTGCACGTCCAGCCGTCACTGCCCCAATCTCGTGAGCGCAAGGGCAGCGTAATTAATGAAGAGGATGCATGGAAGAGAATAAAGATGGCGCGAGACGAAGAAGATGCGGGTAAGTTCCGTGACGACAAACTTCTGGAACGCTGCTGGGAGATATGGCTACTTGGCTACCATTGGCTGATTGTGCGGACTTCCTCTACTGTATTGTTTCAAAACAAGTAATACTGCGTTGTTTTCCAGACAACAAACCGACAGGTCGCTGAGGCCCGAGAGAATGTCATCCTTGGGTCTGCCCTCCGACGGTGGCATCACGCTACTACCCTACTTGCTGAGAGACGGAACCATGCTGTTACCCTTTCCGATTCCCGCTGCTTGCGTACGGTGCTCACATTGTGGAAGTCAAGACTAAAGGAGAAGAGGCAACTCGTCTGGCGAAATGACATGCGAGCAAAGATGAAGACTGTTCGCGAGAAGCGCGAGCTAAAGATTCAGAAGGATGCCTGGGCAAAGTGGCGACAATCCTTTCGTTCACACCTATCTGAGTTGCAGTATAATGAACGCATTATCATGCGTTTTTTCTTGCATTGGAAGTCAAGCCTGTCGAAACTCGACCGTTTAGAAGCTGCTGCAGATCAATTCCGCCGCAGAACAACGTGTAGTGCAGTGCGACAAACCTGGAAGCGTTGGAGACGAGCCCTCGCAGTCAGCAATGCTGAAAAGGTGGTGACAATTAAGTGTGGTCTCCGAGTCAAGCGTGAAGTGATGCGGGTGTGGAAGAAATATACGTGCGTCCCTTCCCCGAGATTCCTTCACGAGGGCTTGGAAATTAACATGCACGCGTAGCTATGATCGTCAAGCAGCTGTTGGTTTCTATAGTGTTTATGTGATGAAGCAAGCTATTGGATCGTGGAAGACTGCTCAAGACCGGATACGTGTAGGTCTTGAGCTTTATTCTGGGCCATCTTGATTCATTATTCTTGCAGGGTATGGAAAGGAGAGCGGATAAGCATCTCGCTAGACAGGATGATGTACTTGTCCGAGCTGTCACTCGAGTGTGGAAGGCGCGTGAGCGCGGCAAACTCCTTGAGAGAGTCAGAGCGTTGCGCCTTATTAAGACTATATGGTCAATCTGGAGAGGACGGGTGCGTCAGCATCGCGGGCTGGAAGGTGAGGCAGACTTTATCGCAACAATCCACGTGGTGCTGATTTTACCTAGACTATGCACTTGCTTTCAGCATGCGATCTAATTCATCTGCATTGTCATCTAGCTTGGAGACCTGGCGTCAAGTTTATACGGTCTATCAGAATCGTCGGGCCTTTGCAATTCAACGACACCTCGCCCGAGTACAGTATGATGCACTCCTGAGATGGCGGGTTCATCTACGTGCAAGGCTAAAGTTGCTGAAACACGCCAAAATCGTCGAAAAATTCATCGTGCAACGGCGGACATTAAATGTGTGGAAATCCAAGCTGGCAGAAAAGAGACGGCAAAACAAGCTGAAGGCTCTGGAGACGCGCAGACTTGGGGGATATATGAAAAGTACGTCTCCGCATAAAGGTGTGCGTCATCAGTTGTTCTGATCGATACGTGCAGTATGGCAGACCAAGGCAAATCGAAGGTGCTGGCACCGTATTGCTGAAGGGCAGGTTATTGTTCGAATAAACGCTGTGAGTTTCACGAGGCTAAATAACATTAAGAAAAGTGCATGATCTGTCTACAGCGAATGTTAACTGATGCCCTGAGCCGCTGGACCAACCGCGTTATCGAAATCAAGCTTCGAGAGCTCGAGGTCCGTCAGAAGCACTCTCAAGCTGTGCTCAAGTAAACGCAGGATTCTCTTTGGTACGGATTATGTCTGAACTTTTCTACTAGGTTCGCATTTCGAAAATGGAAAAATATATGCTTGAGACATGTCGAAGACCTGAGTCTTATGGAAAGCCATCTTGACATCAAGCGGGCAGGCAGGTCTTTGCCCTTAAAATACGGTGACGATAAATTATGCTGACTCGTTTTATTTCATTTTTTTTCGTTTCCAGAAAATATGCGGCGAATGTTCCACAAATGGTTGAGCGCAGCCCGTGCTCGGCGGCACAAGCGCATTCTACTGCGAGAAAAACAGGCTGAGTTTGATCGAGTGACCATCCGAGTCGCCTGGGATAGATGGAGAGAAAAATACGTGGAAGAGAAGTTGCACCCTATAGTAAGTTCTTGACACCTCTACACTTGTCCAACGGAGATTCAAAGTTGGTATTCGTACTGGAGGTCCACCAAGTAGCGCAACAGAGCCAAAAGAACCTTCTTTTCCGTGCATTTGGAATCTGGCACGCAAGGACAAGAGTGAGCAACTGTGGTCGAACCGACAGTCACCCATTTATGTACATCACTGACCTGTTTTTGCCAAGTCTCTTCCGGCGATACGGTTCCGTGCGTCTCGAACAAAGGCCAAGATCTGGGACATTTGGCGAGCCGCTATGCCTCAAGCCCTCCAGGCTAAGAAAGCACGTGAAATTCATACCACAGCCATTCTCTGTGCGTCCGAAATTCATGACAGCGTCAGTTCGCTAATCAAACAGTCTAGCACGAGCACTCGAGAAATGGAGCCAGGCATACAAAACGAAGCGGCACCTTAAGGAGATAGCGTGAGTGATCCATTGAGGATTGCCGAGCCAGGACGATCATTAACCATCGTCAGTCGTGCAAGGTACTTACGTTTGCCGACCATGACAAATGCGCCGCCCATTGCCACGCCGAAGCCTACTGGTCCACTGGCACTAAAGGCTATGAGGAATGCATTCCCTCGGCGGAGTGTGGTTGCTGAAACCGACACTGAGGATTCTGATGCAGGCCCAAGCAGGCTCGCTAGCCGTTCCAACGGGGCGACCCCAAAGCCTGGCATTGTCAGCCTTCTGTCTAGCCGACCGCGTGTAGAACCGTCTCGGTCTCGTCCAAAGTTATCCGCCCGAGGACGTGAAACGAGTCCTCCTCGTTCCAGGTCATCCACGATGACGACTGACGAGCGACCGCCATCCCCACGACCACGGATTGGGATACGACGTAACCCGAGCCCAGCGCGTTCGAAGGTGTCCTATCGCAGCTCAAGCCCAGCAAGGTCCGTTGTGCCTGCGCAGAGCGAGCCTGAACGGAGCCGGTTGTGGCAGGAGCTGAGGCAAGTGCGGATGCGGTCTCGACCACCTACTGAGAAATCACGATCGCCGGAGCCACCACCCTGAATTTGCCACGTACGTATCACGTTGGTTCGTTGCATACGACTGAATTGGACGCTAGATAGCTGTGAGTGGATAGCAGGACATTACACAAAGAAATTTTCGCTGGATCTGACATGGTGTTGGTAGCTGTATTTAGTGTGAAAGGTCCGAATCTATTACGCATGTAACCTCTGCGGACTCTTGCCGCATAATGTCTGCGCGACGGGGACATGGTAAATGAGCACACTGCTGCCGGGACTGGAGCGTCTACCGATGGGGTTGGTGTGTCTGAACACAGGAATCATTGCAGGAACGTGTACGCGCGCCGGCTTGGACGTTTGGTGAGAGATCCGATCGTCAATGGTGATACGAAAGAATACACGAGGCGCATTGAGGGCTTGCCAAGGGTGTCCGGAACATATAGCTGCTATCGTGGTCGCACGACTCGTGTGCACAGGGCCAGTGCAGGGCGTCACGAGTTCTGGTAGTACTGCCAGCCGACCCAGTTCGCGATGACAAAGTACGAGGCGGTGGGAATGATCAGGAGCACAAAGTACTTGTAGTGCGTGTCCTGGGCCAGGACGTCCAGGAGCTGGTGGCAATGATACGTCAGGAATCGGTCGCGAACGAAAGTGCGTGGACGCACGGGGACGGACGAGAGTGGGATGAACGCGCTAAGGAGGACGGCGTAGCTCGCCAAGAGGAAGAAGAGCGAGGTGAGAGCGATGACAATGTTGGCTGCATTGAGGGACAGCATGTGTTTGGTTGGTCGAGGTCGTAATCCCGGCCACAACGTGCACTCAACCCACTCCCACCCGCCACCAAACCATCTCGCATGTTCATTCAAACAGACGGTCTAAGACCACAGTGATGACAAGCGAAAACGAGATGCATTGGACGGTGTCGTTCAAGAGTATCGGTGTAGTGTTACAAAAATTAGACAAATGTAGCTCGAAAGAGCGCATACGACAGGATAGCAATTTCTGACAGAGTGCATGCATGGTACGGTACAGGCGTCGAGGGGATCGTCCGTAAAGGAGGGTAGCGTCAAGTAGCACAAACAGACATGACAAAAGGGACAAAAAAAAACCCCCCAATCAGGAAGAAGGTTGGGCAAGAAAAGAAATCGCATAAGACTCAGGCACTCAGCTTGGAGCGTTTTTCAAGATTCCTCTTTGTCAATCCGCGATACTTCTTCTGCGAAAAGCTCTCCTGCGGAAAAGTTTCCGAGTCGGAATGGTCGAGATCTGACCGAGAATTAGAGACCGGGAAATATTCGGGGCGACCATCGTCTTCGTTGCGCATCCTATGAGAAGGAAGATCGTACGGACTGAGTTCGTTTTCATCAACGTGTGGCGGATCAAGAAGCTGCGGGAGGGTTATCATCGGTGGTGAAGTCGGCTGCATATCCGAGGACGATATACTCTCCCGGTCTGGCGTCAATCGAGGGTAGTCAGCAAGGGGCGAACTAAAATGGTTTGTTGGCTCGTCAGAAGGATCGGCTTTCAGAGCACTGCAACTCCCATATGATGAAACGGAATCTGCAACACTTATCCTCCTCTTTTTCTTTGGACGGAGACCAATCGGCGATTCAACGGAAGCGGTGATTGCAGGGCCATGAGAATATTCCATTGCTTGAAAGGTGGGCATGTAAATAGGCGCTACAGAGGCAGTTTGGGGAGGACCAGGGCCCGCGTCCTTATCGCTGTTGGTAGAGCCAAACGGGTCCAGACTAGAGTGTTTTCCACGAAGAAAGGGGCTGAGTCCTGTGCGTTTCTTGACTTCGTCAATGACGATGTCCAGACCTTTTCCGGTGACATTTGGGCAGCCTTCGGTGGGATAGATTTCGTCAGTGTCGTCTAAAAGAACACCACCGGCGTTGATGCGCTTCTGTAGGGCGACCGCAACTGCGTGTAGCCGCTCATCATGCGCAGCGAGAACGGAGATGCCCTCTGCGCGGCGAGCCCAATAAGAGAACTGAGTGTTCGACCAACCGGAAAGCACGAGGACGGTAGAGCGTGTGAGGGTAACGGAACCCGACGGAGAGAGTGGATACGGATGGGTCAATGACTTGAGGGGATTGTACGGATGACTGTGTAATGATGCGGTAAGCATGGTCTAGCCGTGCAAGCACGACACAGAAGGGTGAAAAAACCTACGGGACATATGTTCGCAGCACTTCCTTGACGACCTCGACCTTTACGAGAAAATCGATTGCCGTGGCCCCGGGTGGAGGACTGGCATCATCGTTGAGATTTTTACCTCTGACGCGGATTTTCAACTTGACCGGGCCCAGACGTCGCTCAAATAGACGAGCGGAGAAAGTATTCCATCTCGCCTCGCCAAGTTGATCACGAAGAAAGGAGGCCGCACAAGGATCGACCTGCGGCGTGGAACTGGCGACCGTACGCTTGATCGGGGGCCGGTTCTGGGGCGCAAGTAAGCTGTCATACGAGGAGGGAAGCAGGGGACCTGCCTCGGCGTCAGCCCTAGCAAGGACGGCCGGATTGGACTGTACGATGGGCGGTAACAGGGTATGTGCGAGCCCGGGAGGCTTGGGAGGGGACGAAGACGTGGCAAATGGGGACGGGGCATGATCGACCGGACAGACGAGGTCGTGCAGGGGCGGGAGATAAGTGAGGGAGGGGGAAGAGTGTGCTGAATGGAAACGAGCGTCATGAAGCAGGGAAGGGCCGCGAAGGCCGGGGTCATGGATAGGGTTGAGGTGCTTCGGGGAGATGTGCGGGCTGTTGTGGACAAAGGGGGAATCCGAGTCGTTGTGGAGAATGTAGTGGAGATCGGAGTGGGGGATGTGGGAGTCTTGGGGAGGGTAGGATGCTGGGAGAGAGTGGGGGAAGAAATTGCAATCAGAAAGGGAGCTATAATACACCGAGTCGTGAATGGATAGTACAGGGATGATGGGGCTGGGGAAGGGAGGGGCATGGATGTCGATGTCGTGTACGTCCTGGTCGTGGCTGGGGGAATCGGGGAGGAGGGGGGAGAGGGCGGCGGGGTTGTCGTGCAGGAGGGTGCTGCCGCCGAGGGGGGCGACGGGAGCGGTGGGCATGGCGGGGGGGAGGAGGAAGGGGAGGGGAGCGAGGATGGGGACCTGGAATGAGCCAGTCATTATAATAAGGGCCGATCGCAATTAATTGTGGGAAGAATATACCCGAAGCGGAGGCCAGGTCAGGCTGGGACACGCCTCGTGCTCCTCGTCCACGACGCCATGAACGAGCGATCAGAGCTGAGGAACGCAACGTACGCTTGCCCGCCGACTCGCATGCGATGGGTGCCGCTCACGCGCAGCACGTTACAGCCCTCGAGACGGCCTGGCGCCATCTCCCACCCTCCCTGCCTCCCGCACCCCATCTCCGTCCCTGCCAGCGATCCCTGCGGCAGACCTCGACCTCACGCGCTCATTCGACACCATCATGGGCACAGACGCGCAAGCAGAGCCGCCGTATGTCCTGCCCGTCCCCGCCGTCTCACGCTCACCGTCTCCCCCAGGGCCGACCGGGTGCAGAAGCGGGCGAGCAACGTGCTGAGGCTGACGCAGGAGAACGAAAAATTGAAGGAAGAGCTCAGAGCGATGACTGCGCGACTCGAGGCCGCGGAACGGCGCCGCAAAGAGATTGCCAACCGCCAGGTGCAGCAGACCCAGCAGCAGCCCGCCTCTCTGTCGTTTGTCACCAGCTCCCGTCCAGCCCGATCTCAGGGCGGCTCTTGATATCCGTCTATTACCGTTCTTTCATTTTTCATACACTCGATACCCCACCACGTTCTTTCCGGCTTGCGCTTGTTCCTCGCTTTCCCTTGCTACCATACGCACTACCATCCTGTCCCTGCAGTCTGATACGCGAACGTGCTAATTGTCCCTGCCTGATTGAAGCCCCAGCGGCATCTGTTGGACAAGATAATCCTTATTAATCCAAATATCTGATTAAACATCTTTCTTCCCCACCCTCTCCTTCCTCTCCAGCCGCCACCATGTCTGGCCTCCCCAGCACACGCAGGCTCTCCTCCACCCTCGAGATGACCTCCTCCAAGCACCCCCCCTCCCGCAGGGGCTCCGAGCGCCGCCCCCCCGACAGACGAGGCTCCGGCTACTCCTCCGGCTTCCCGTCTCGAAGACCGTCCATCGACCCGTCCAGACTGGTCCCCATGGACAAGTTCAGTCCTTCCATGCACCCTCCCCCCATCACCTGACATAGCCCAGAGTAACCCACGTTGGCGGGACAGACGATTTTAATGTCGTCTTCGTGGGCGCCGGTAACATCATGTTTGGTCAGTACCACGGGTCCTTTCCTGCACCGTGTTCATACCGCCCTCAGGTTCGGACGAGGGTCCGTGGAACCATTCTTTCCGCTTCGAACAGTAGGTCTCCTCTCCCGTCTCCCTTTGTCCGATCCTCATTCCCACCAGCAAGCTCGGCCGGCGCCTCAAGGTGGTCGCCCTCATAGACCCCGCGACCGAGCGTGCCATCGCCGTCCTTCAGAAAAAGTGTGACTCATTCGTCGTCTCGGCCTATCAGGATACCCGCGTCTACAAAACGCTCGACGAATTCGTCAAGAACGTGTCTCCAAAGGAACGCCCTCGTGCTTTTGTCATCGGTTCACCACCCATGTTCCGAGGCACCCTTCAACATGGCCGTGATATCGAGATGCAGATCCAGAAGCACTTCCCGGGCGTTGCCATGTTCATTGAGAAGCCTGTCGCAACAGGTCCTAAGAGCGAGATCGAAGAAGCCTTCAAGGTCGCCAAGTTCATCTCCGACAGTGGCGCCATTGTGTCTGTTGGGTATGCCGATTGTTGTCTTTACTTGCAGAACACTGGACCAATGTGTGTGCAGGTACATGCTGAGGTACCTCAAAGCTACCCAAAAAATGAAACAAATCATCGAGGAAAACAACCTCGTCGTGATGTCCACGATCGCACGCTATGCCTGCGCGTACGAAGCAATCGCCAAGCAAGATTGGTGGGACAAGTCCAAGAGGTGGGTGAGCCGTGCGACTTGACGCGCACACTCGGGGCATGACAGCCGTCCATAGTGCGGGCCCCATCGTTGAGCAAGGCACGCACTTCTGTGATCTCTCTCGCTACTTTGGTGGTGAGGTCGACATCTCTTCCGTGACCGCTCATTCGCTTGAGTGGGACGAGAACGCCGGCCACCTGTCCAAGATGTCCATTGACGAGAGCAAGATTGCTCCCGAGAATAGGATCCCCCGTGTCACTTCGGCCACCTGGTATGATTCTTGCAATCTCCGGACCCCATGAGGTCAATCCTAGTGCCGGCCTCATTGACGACACAGGAAATACGATTCGGGTGCAGTGGGCTCTTTTACCCACGTCGCCACTCTTCAGGGTCGCAATTACAGCTGCGAGCTCGAGGTTCATGCTGATGGGTACTCCCTCAAGTCAGTGACGGTTTATGGAAACGTGCTCGAGTTGTTCATCCTGCTTTCCCAGGCTTGTCAACCCATACGTTCAGCCCATCCTCTATGTCCGCAAGCCTGGAGACGACCACGAACAAGTCTTCAATTTCCCTGATGACGACCCATTCTTTTCCGAAGTACGTCTGCCCTCATGCTACCTGATGTTTGGGTCATGAAAACGTTCGTGACGTCAGGTTTCCAACTGGCTCGATATCATTGAGGACATTGAAGAAGACCCCGATGCTGCCCAAATTCTAAGCTCTTACGAAGGTACACGATCTTATTCTGGCGCGATGTTGTTGATTTATGAGGGTTGTAGATGCTTGTAGGACTTATGAATTCACCTGGGCCATCCGCGAGGCTAGCGAACGCTCCCGCGCGCGGAGAGTGGCTAGTGCCAAGAGGATCGAGGAAGCTATTTCTGAGGAATAAGCGACTGGCGAAATGCCATGGATGTGACAATAGAGCAGTTGTATAAATTGAATGCGATGCCTGGTGTAGAGCCGGACGATCACCGAAGCGGGACCGCGTTGGGCGGCAAAGGGTGGAGTCGGGCGCGATGACGCTCGACAAATGCCGTGAAGTAAAAATAAGATCCACAGAGTCCGTTTGCCATTGCACCACAGCTGTTTCCATTGGATGAGCACAGTTACGATCACGCCGTCTGCCTCGTATCCAAAATCCTGCGAGCCGCCGAGCGCCCAGCATCTCTCGGGCCGGCAGGGATCTGGCTTTGGGACAGGCACAGCGACAACGCTCATCCTTCTCAAAGCATGCCGTATGACGGCACCGCGGCTTTGCAAAGCAGATGTCCGTACTGCAGCCGAATGGGCGGTCGACGGCGAACCTGTTTCAGAACCGGGCGCGAACATTAAGAGTATAAAAGGCATTACGGTCGACGCCCTGTACATGTGCAGCGGGGACGCTCGCGGGCTTGGTGCGCCCGTTCGCTGGGCATTCGTAAATGTGCGCGAGAACCTTTGGAGCGGATCTCTCGTCTTTCGGTTGCCCGGATGGGGACCGCTGGGATATTCCGCTAGAAGCCCGAAAATAGAATTGTGAACAGCAAGGCGTGTCATGTGGAGGTGGGCCTCCTGGTATGTGTTCTGGGTTTGGCAACGAGGATATAGCGCCGAGTCGTAGGAGATTCTGTCTGGGTCCTGGTCAGTGCTAGCGATCCCTCGCTCGGACGCATGCATGCGCTCTCGATGCCAATGTCGCCAGCATCGAACGATAGGCAGACCGAGTTGAACGACTGAAACGATGGTTTCTTTCAGCTTGCACACTATCGCAACACTTCACCAGAAATTCGCTTTATGATTGGCAGGCGAAACCCTGCGGTGTTTGCATAGACTCCCAAAGTTTCTGATGCGCTCGTACAGGACGGTACCTATCAGATGCTCGATCGAGTCTTTTCCGGGAGCGATTGACCTAGCACACACACGCAAGCAAGGTTGAGCTACTGTTCCAGCGCATATCCGAATCGCACAGGCACCAGACATCCACGATACGCCTCACATCTATGGCCCCTGACGAAATCATGGGTCCTATGGCGTCGGTTTTGAGGGAGGGATCAGTCGTCTACGTGAACGTTTTGAATAGTGTCCGCCCGTACAATGTTTTACCTGTCTGTTATAACAGACGGACCGGAAACGTTCTTCGGGATCGCGTGAATAAGACTCACCGAGATGACCCCGTCTACAATCCGATGAGTAGAGATGACGTCTCGGCGGGAGGTGGATAGTGCCATGGTGTGGAATATGGCGGATACATACCACACTAGTTTGCACAGGGTTAGAGACTCCAAGTCAGGACATGTCGGTCAAAGAGAAAGCGTCTCGGAAGAATAAACTTGGTCAAGCCGTACCAACAATGCATAAAAGGATGGGCGGGGAATGGTATTAAATCGCGGGGCTGTACATCGTGTCAAACAGTCATCAGCATTGGGGTTCATAACATGTGGGTGTAACCTCGCTCGATCTTGGGTAGTCGGTGACGGTAAGGGTCGGAAGACGAGAACGCGGGGCCTGCCGTCAGACAACCTTGGGGGAGGGCTTCTTGCGCTCTGGTTCTTTGTCCCCCGATACATCCGGCGTAGCCTCGTTGCGCTTGCGTTTTCTCGCGAGTCTGGCCTTCTCCTTGCGTCCTTCCTCGACCCACTCTTCTCGCAGATGGGCTTTTAGAAGGGGCATGTTTTTCATATCCCGTTCGCACTTCCAGCAACAAAGATCGCTTTTGAGAAGATGCTCATAGTCGCTCCTCTTCAGTCGTGACATCTATTCAAACCAAACGTGTGCATGGGCGAAGAGCGAACATCAAACGGCGACATACCCGTGCATAATACGACGGATCCTCGTCGAACCACGAAAGGACTTCGTCGAGATGCAAGAAGTAGCCGAGCTTGGGATGAAACGAGTTGTAGTGTTTCTTGTGCTTCATCTTCTCCGAGCACAGATCGTTTGACAGGATGTGTAGATGCAAGTGTCTGTGCCCAAACAGTCGGTGTTGGTCAGTATGGGGGACGCTGGCGCGTCTCGAAAAAGATGCGACCTACTCCATGCTTGGGACTGCATGAAATCCCGACCAGATCTCCCACTGGAAACCGTACCGGCTCTGCATCTCCTCGCGAATCATCATCTTGACCTTGTGAGCCTCATTGCTCAGGTCCACGAGCACTTGTTTCGCGCGTGCTTTGTTGCCCTTGAGTAGCGTACAGAGGTTGGCGAGCTCGGACGCGACCAAGGATGGTGTGATGCGAGGCAGGATCAAAAAGTGAAAGGTTGACTTGGGGAACGCATCGAACACGGTCACACAGCTGTCAGTGTACTCGAACAGGACTGAGGGTGGCAGCGTCTCAGGTTTCGCCTTTTGCGCATACCCTCGCAGGACGGTCAGGCTCGACATGGTCAACGGGAGACACCAGCGGGAGTTGGCGTAAGTTCAACGTGACGACCATGCTATGACAATACAATTGAGTGAATTGAGTACACAAGCACGAATCACGTCATCTTCCTGCCTCCAGCAGTTCTCTCATGTTCTTGCTGAGCATCGGGAACGCAATGTCCACTATCCTTCCACTAGCGGTAGCACTGCCGCCAATACTCCGGCGGTGGATTAAATTGCTTGAGGATGATTGACTGCTTTCTTCCGCACGTCGACGGTCAATGTCGGCCACGAACTGCGCATACGAGAGGAAAAGCACTTCTGCCTGGGCGAGGGTAGAATCGAGCTCGATGGTCATGCTGAGTTCATTGCAGTACTGTACGGCAATCTGACGTTTGCTGTCCGCGGCGAATGCCAAAGCCGTTGGCACTCACCTTCAAGATCTCATCAAACTGGAGATGCGAGGGTGAGATCGGTCCGGATTAATAAGTTCTGTAAACAAACCTCGACAAGGTAACGCAAGATCATGTCGCGGTGCGACTCGAGGATGGCGAGTGCTATGAAGAGGACAAAGTTGTTGCTGTAATAGTCCGTCCAAAGCACCTCCCACAGCCGCAGCACATCATGGAAAGGGAACTCGCGTTTGAACGCGATCAGTACCCAGCTAGAAAGCACATCAGACATAATATAGGCAAGACTTTCGTTGCTCACCGGAAACAAAAAAATAAGTTGAGACCCTCAGTTTTCTCTATTAGAAAGTGAGAAGGCGAAAGATCACAATACACGAAGACTGCAAACCAAAATGTCGGTACAGCTCAGGATCCATGATGTTGATGAGTTCTTGCAGGGTTGACAACTGCTTCTTCATGCCACTCTGGTCCCGGAGGAAATTCTGGCCCTGAACAAGTATCAGGGGTCGGTCACTCAGTCGTCCGGGTTACGCACCATGCGATTCATGACTTCAACGAAGCACCAAAACGTCAGCTCTTCTTCCGCGTCCATTACAACATACAATGGCGCGCAAAGATCGGACATTCCTTGCACATATCCTTCATTGGCTTGTATTAGCGCAGGGCACAGCGGTACATCTTCTGTGAGACTCACCAAGCTCTTTATCATAAAAGTTGTACGTCAGAAGAATTCCGCCCATCCGGTCAATATGCTCGTTACTGGGAGATTGTGCTCCGATGTCGGCGAGCTGAGGTGAGATTGTAGAATACCGTTGGCGAACGAAGCTCGCTTCGGGGCCGTCTGATGAATCTTCATAGCTGTAGGAGAACAGTGGGTGGGTACGGTCCGTACGACGGCAGTCCACGTCTATGCGATGCCGTTCCTCGAGGATATCCTGTCGGTCAAAAACATCCGGTACGCCGCACCATTCATTCTTGATTTCCTGATAACGATTCCTGGGCGGCATAAATATCCATCACACATATACTTGAGGAACGACACACCTCTTTTCGTCCCACTGTCTCTTACGCTCCTTGGCATCAACGTCCCACGCGTGAACCCCGAGAAGAAAGGGCCAGATCTTTTTCCTCAGGGTTCCCGCGGGTGTTATCCCCCGTCGAAATACCTCTCGTTGCATCTCTTCTATCCTCACATTGGGCCGCCCATCCACCGCAAACCACTTTTGCCATGTCTTTTCGTCAACGGGACTGCGAGGATCCCTTGACGTCTTGGGTGTTGGCAGATTGACCGTCGAGTGGAGTAATTCAAACACCCCCAGTGAAGACGTCTCCTCTGCGAGTTCTGGAGACGATGTAGGCAAGGCTTGCGCCTCTCTCCGCCTTGCCTTGTCGCCCTCCTCTGCTACAATCCGAGCCCATCGGGCGAGGTAGACGCGGGCGCTCTCGAATTCCCCAACACCGCCCTTTTCAACCCAACTACCCCACTGCCACTCACCGTCGGCGCTAACCAGAGACTTGACAGGGTCAGGGAGGTGTGGGACGATGGGCTTTGCAAGTGGGTGAGACAGGATGTTCTGCGCAGCATGGCGTGTGGCACGCGTGATGTTGGAGAAGGACTGTAAGAGTGCAAGACGTGCTTGGGATGCATTCTGCGTTGTCGAGACAGATGGAGGGTAGAGAGAGCGATGCAATACTGAAGTTCGGTTCGAGTAGGGGTTGATAGTGACAGAGGGGGGAGTAGAGATTGGTCTGGGGCGGCGGTGGGCAGGGATGGGTGAATACGAGTTTGCGTATGATGATTGGGCAAGGATGTCATCTACTGCATCATCATCAAATAGTTGAGTGGAATGTGTCTCTATGTCCGCTTTGGAGGGATCGACGATGAACAGGGATGGTTGAAGCGATGAGCGCAGGAGATGGGCATAACACCGTAGGCGTGAAATGAGATCTTCGCCGCCCCAGGACACAGATGGACGCGCAGCAGACCCTGAGGGGCTTGGAGGTGCAGGTGGGGGGTATGAAACCGAAGAACCCCGTCGGACGTGCATACGCAGCGGAAGGGTCATCGACAATGATTCGTCATCATGAAAGTGAAGAGTCGGTAGCGTGGAACCGTTTATAAGGTTGATGCCCACAGTGCCATCTGTTCGAGGATTCAACAAAGGTCAGCGGACTGAAGCGACGGAGAGCGGGACCAGCAACTAACACCATGACGACAGAGTTGGGGGATGGACCAAGAGAGAGTATATGGAAGTCAGGGGAACAGAGAACGCGTACGATTCTGGTCGCTGAGTGGGCAAGTCGATGAGGACTGCGTCTACGGGCATGAGGTGAGAGAGGAGAGGATGGTGTCGTGGACGGGGGTGCGGACCTTGATCCTCTTCGTCCGAGATGGCCCTCTCCTCGATCTTGACAAACTTGTCCCATTCCTCTGCGCCCTTTTCGCTTAGGAGGGACTCTGGGATCCATGCAAGGAGATAGGTCGGATTGACTGCCTCCTACGAGCGATGGTGAGGTAAGTCCGGGAGACGTGACGGAGACGTACACGTTTGACGAGGGCGACGAAGCCGGGGATGTTGTCTCTGGCGTAGGCGGTGGGATTGACGTAGACCTTGGACTTACTGTAGAGGAGTCTGTGCTTGCTCTCGTCTTCGGCGAGAGCGCCGTCGTCGTCGCTTGGGCCATGCCTTATCTCGACCATGGACCCGGACTGCGGGGGAGGGGATCAGGTGGGCCGGAGAGAGCCGTGCGGGTCTTACGGATATGACGGAGAGCGTGCTTTGGGAGAGGCGCGACATGGAGCGGTTGGCAGTCGTCCGCGTGTGGCGGTGCAGCTGACTCGACTTATGTACAGGACAACTACGATACAGTCACTTTTCGTACGACCACACATTCCGGAGCACTATGGACGAGGAGATCGCATCAGCACCCATTCCACCCGCGGGAGACAGGACTCACATCCTGCCTTGGTCGCTAGCCGGTTCAGAGAGTCGTCACTCTCGCCCTGTGAGCGGACTTGGCCACAGAGTGCGAACGAGGTGTACGAGTTCAATGCACGCCCGTTCGCATCGACATCAACAACATTGATCTGGACTGACGCATGGTCCTTGGAGGTAATCAGGCGGTCTGCAATGCACACACATCGGGCCGTGCAGGAGGGTCGTCGCTGTTAGCACTTACTAGTCGCCGCACACTTGCGGGGAACGTAGAGATCGACGAGAACGCCCTGCAGCGTGCTCGTAAGCTGTTCAGAGCGACGGCACCGCACGGGGCACGCACCTGGTCGTTTTCCATTGCAAGCGGTGGGACTGCAAGGCAAGGCAGCAAGGGAGGGGGAACAAGGCTGGTACCGAGGATGCGTGCGATGATATTACGTCAGAACTGTACAGACAATACACCTCCCGAGACTGAGCAGAGCAGCAAGGGCAAAGGCAGAGTGCGGTGTGTACGGTAATACAGGCTCGAATAACAAAATATGGAACGTCACATTCGTGAATACGAATCATGTAGGCTAGTGCAATTGCGTAACGGGGGAACAAGAATGCAGAGAACAGAGCGCGGGAACGAATGCAGACGGAGAGCAACTTGTATCACTCGTCCAAGTCGCAGGCATGGTCCGTGATAAAGAGTAAATATAAAGCGTGACCGCAAAGTTGACGGAAGTAGATCTCGATAGGACTACATCGTGGAGCTGAGATGACGATACTTGACTGGGTAGACGACAAGCAGACGCCTGCGATTAGCTGCGTCAGATGGATGTAAGCGTTTGATAATATATATATCGATAAGATGGGAGTGGCAGGAGTGGACGACGTTCAGAACGGGGTGCCAGGATTGACGCCACACGGGAAGACGGGCATGAGATGGTGAAACGTGATCTTGCTCGGATCAAATGGGACGAGAGGTGGTGGTGTCCTTGGGCAGGAATCGGTGGACCGGTAGAGTGGAGGATGTTGCCAGATGAGTGGCGCGCTAGGGGGAGGCTCATGACCATTCCCAAGGGGATTCGAGCGCAGGGATGTTTTCCTGCGACGCACCGGTCCGGAAGCGGGTACGGTGTCTGAAAACGCGAGAGGATCCTCGTCGAGGGGCAGCTGAGAAAGGTCCGCGATGTCGCTGTTGACAGGGCCGGGCATCTCCAGCGCGGAAACAAAGGGAAGCTGATCGAGCACGGAGGGTCGTCCAAAGGCCTCGAGGGGGGACTCTACGCGCTGCACATGGCGGCGGCGCCTGCTGGAGCGGGCAAGGAGGCGGGACGAGGAGCGTCTCTTGTGGGACGGACCACACGGAGTGGGTGATTTAGGGTTCTGTGGGCCAGGTCAGAAGGGGTGGAGGCGGGAGGCGGAAGCATACGAGAGGGAGATCGTGGAGTCGGATGGGCGACAAGAGGCGGGGTGGTCGTGGGTGGCATGGCGCGAGGAAGACATCCGGCGGGTGGTCGTGGGCGAGGAGCTGGGGGAGCTGGGGGGGGAGACGCGGTGCTGGAGCAAGGATCGTAGGCATGGCGGGTGGAGGAGGAGAATAATGATACAGAGGGGCTAGACAGACATGCTGAAAGGGGGCCAGCGGGCCGCGAGGCTCAAGCGCACCCGTCTGGTTACCGCATTTGGCAGCCGGGCTCTGCCGCCCTCTGTGCCTTGCTGGCAGCCTTTCGTGGGCGAACAATGCGGAGCACAGCCATTCTCTGGGGCTCCGACGCGTGTCAAAACGCACAGCAGACCAAAAGAAATCCATGCGATAATGCCCATGCCAACTAAGTTGATGCTACAGATACACAATCTACCATTTTCGTCAACGCGTCTAGTCAATCTCCTCCATCGCCGAAGTAGACGCCGGCTCCGCCGCTGCCACCTCCTCCGTAGCCTCGGCTATGGGTTCGTCCTCGTCCACATCGAGACCCAAGCTGATCATGCGGTGGATGCGCTTGGAAAACGACGTAGGATCGTCAAGCGAGAACCCAGACGTGAGAAGAGCCGTCTCGAACAGCAGGAACGTCAAATCCCTGACCGACTTATCAGCCTTGTCTTCCGCAACCTTGCGCCTCAGTTCCTTGATGATTGCATTGTGAGAGTTGAGCTCTAACGTCTTCTTCGATGCCATGTACGACGACATCGATGAGTCCCGCAGCGCCTGGGCTTTCATGATACGCTCCTGCACACATCCGTTCAGCAGCGCCTTGGCACGCAACCTTGTCCATACGCACCATGTTCGACGACCAGCCAAATTGACCAGTAACAAGAACACAAGGCGAGTCAGTGATCCGGTTGGAAACGACAACCTTCTCAACCTTGTCTCCAAGTGCCTCCTTGATCGTCGTGCACAGGTCGCTATACTGGGCGGCTTCTTCCTCACGGGCCTTCTTTTCTTCCTCTGTCTCCTCAAGCTCGAGACCTTCTTTCGATACGCAAACGAGTTTCTTGCCCTCGAATTCCTTGAGTTGAGTGATGGCATACTCATCGATGGGGTCGACCAAGAGTAAAACCTCAAAGCCCTTCTTTTTCAGGACTTCGAGGAACGGCGAATCCTTCACAGCTGCGAGAGATTCGCCCGTCAGGTAGTAGATCGATTTCTGGATCTCTGGCGCGCGAGTGAGGTAATCTAGAGACGTCATGGAGTATGAGACCTGCCACAGAAGAAACTAGACCCATACCTTTGAGCGACGTCTGCTCCTCAACAGACTTGGTCGAGTAAAAGCGCAAGAACTCGGCGAGCTTGCTACGATTTTGAGCGTCCTCGTGAATGCCAAGTTTCAGATTCTTGCCGAAAGCTTCGTAAAACTTGTTAAAGTTATCCTTGTCCTCCGCGATCTCGGTGAAGAGATCCAAACATTTCTTGACAATGTTCTTACGAATGACCTTCAAAATCTTATTCTGCTGGAGAGTCTCACGAGAGATGTTCAGGGGGAGATCCTCAGAGTCCACGATACCCTTCACAAAGTTGAGGTATTCAGGAATAAGGTCCTCGCAATCATCCATGATAAAGACGCGGCGGACGTAGAGCTTGATGTTGTTGCGCTTCTTCTTGGACTCGAAGAGGTCGAAAGGGGCACTGTACGATGTAAGCCACGGAAGTACATTGCAAACTAATTCTTTACCGCTTGGGAACGAAGAGAATTGCCTTGAACTCCAGCTGACCCTCGACAGAGAAGTGCTTCACGGCGAGGTGGTCCTCCCAGTCATTCGTAAGCGACTTGTAGAAGGAAGCGTATTCCTCGGTAGTGATCTCCTGAGGATTGCGCGTCCAAATCGGTTTCGTCTTGTTGAGCTCCTCGTTGACCACCTTTTTCTCCTTGATCTTTTTCGTCTTCTTCTCCTTGTCCTTGTCGTCCTCATCTTCGACTTCCTCAATCTTGGATTCTTCCTTCTCCTCTTTCACTTCCTCTTCTTCATCCTCGACCTCCTATGGACTAGCGCTTAGAATCGAGCGATAAAGACGGCACAAACGCAGCAAACCTTCTCGACTTCCTTCGTCACCGCGAGCTGGATGGGGTATGAGATGAACTCGGAGTGCTTCTTGACAATATCCTTGATCTTCTTCTCCTCAAGGTACTCGGTTTGATCTTCCTTCAGGTAGAGACGGAGCTCAGTGCCACGACCAAGGGGCGGGTTGACGGTATCAGGAGTGATAGTGAAGGTGCCGCCGGCAGCCGACTCCCAGATGTACTGCTCGTCGTCGTTGTGCTTGGAGATGACCTGAACACGTTCTGCAACGAGGTATGCCGAGTAGAAACCAACGCCAAATTGACCAATCATGGAAATGTCGGCCCCGGAGCTGAGCGCCTCCATGAATCCCTACGCCATAGACAAAAGGATCAGGACACCGGTATGGATGAGGAATGTCGACCGACCTTGGTACCAGACTTGGCAATGGTGCCCAGGTTGTTGACGAGGTCAGCTTTGGTCATACCGATGCCCGTATCACGGATGGAGAGAATCTTGTTCTCCTTGTCAGGAGTGATGCGAATGAGGAGCTCTTTGCCCGTGTCCAGAACGGAGGGGTCGGTCAGAGAGGAATAACGGATTTTGTCGAGGGCATCGGAACCATTGGAAATCAACTCGCGAAGAAAGATCTCCTTGTTGGAGTAGAACGTGTCTGGCAGTCAGATTAGGCAACGCCGTCAGCTGGCTACCCGACGCGACACTCACTGATGATCAAGTCGAGGAGTTGACTGATCTCAGCCTGGAAGCCAAAGCTCTCGGATGCCATTTTGAACTAGAGAGGGGTAAGATATGCATAAGCGGGGGAAATAGGACGTTGCTCACCGTTCGGAGATGAGCAGGGGATGAGAAGAGGATGGGACGCGGACGGCGGAAAGACGCGTCTGATCGCCCGTTCTTTAAGTAGCCTCCATTCGTTCGAGAAGATTCGACGACTCCGTCCTGTGGGGGGTGGACTTGTCCATTCTAGAACATTCCACAGCATATGCCTGTTCAGGACATCGTATTACAGCACTGCTAGCCACTCGTCCGTAGTCGTGGCTCGTAAATCAGCCCGCGCTGCCCGCTCAACTGGGCCCTGAGTCCTTCCAGCACCGCCCGCATCTCGTCCATCTCGTCCTTCAGTTCCGCATTGTCTTCCCGCAGCCTCGCATTCGCCGTCGCAAGCTCTGATTTCTCCCTGACGATCGCGGCAATCTCTGCTTCCGGTAGACGTCGCGAAGCTTCGCACTTTCTCTGCACCAGCGCAAGCTTGGCCTCCAGCGCCTGATTCTGGCGACGGTACGCCCTGCTTACGGTCGTGAGCGCTGTAAGCTGGCTCCAAAGCGCCATCTCACCGTGCTTCGGCTTCCAGCTTATCACGTGCCTTGATGTGACTCTCGAGGAGCATCTCCATCTGCTTGTGTCTGGTCTTCATGAGCTCGATTTCCTCACCTCTGGCATTGAACTTTTGAAAGTCTGCGTCCCTGCTACACATCAGTGCTTCTCGTCTGTCATCGATTTAAAATGTTCCTACCAAAGTCTCTGCATGCGAACGTGCTGCTCGATTTGTCGTTCGTAATCGTGAAGTCGATCTATTTTGTGTTGATTCTCTTTATGTTGAGTCTGTAGCTCGAATACTGCCTTTTCTGCGTCTGCCAGCAGCTCGCCTTGAGCCGCGAAGAGTGCCTGTTCGTCTTTCAACGGACAGCCTCTCCAAACCACGATTATTTCCTTACCCTCGCTTCTTTCTCCGCGGTGCGCAATGCCGCCGCTTCCGAGACCCAAGCTTTCTTCTCCTCCCGGAACTCTCTGAGCTTCTTCTGTAATTCTGTGTTCCAGTCCGCATATTTATTCTTGGCTGAGGAAGATTGCTCTTTGTGTTCCTTCAGCTCCTGCTCAAGACTTTGAACCTGGGCCTTGTATTGACGCAACTTGTTATGCTGTGCAAAGATCAGCATTGGACAGTGACAAACATGGTATCGGCTCTCACAAGCGCTTGACGGTCAGCTTCTGCGTTCTTCGACAAAACATGATCCTGGTGAAGCCTCCCGATGTGGCGCACATTCTCTCTCGAAAGCCAGAGCTCGAAGTTGAGTTCACTCCTCAACAAAAGTACCTCACGCTGCAAGTTCGAAATCGCAGCTGCTGCGTGTGATGATATTAGCTGCGCACCTTCGATTTTCCCAGTCTCAGGCGGCAGTTGCATGCTTGTTTTCGCTGGCGAGCTACCGCTAGGTGGCAACAACAATGTTGACCATGGCGTGCTCGGGTTCTCGATGTCAACCTCGAAATTCGACTTCAGGGCAACAGACGTGGTAATCATGTCCTGAAGTGATACACGAGGTTTTACAGGCAGAAGGCTAATGTGTCCCGGATGTGGAGTTGGCGCGCCCGAAATGTCAGCGGGGGTCATGGAAACGAAGGGGAAGATGTCAGAACCTGTACCGGACCCTTCAAGAAAAGTAGAAGAACGCCGAGACGCAAGAATAATGTTGTGTATGCTGAGCATGAAACATTCACTAGCCACCTGGGAGACGTCATAGTTGGCCCAAGAATCGGGTTCAGTAAGCTCCTTGAGCCAGTCCTGCCGTACAACACGCGGATTGACTACACGGCCGCGAAGAAGGGGCTGAAATGAGCGTAAGTGCCAACCACAGGCGAAGGCTGGTATAAAAGAAAAAGAAAGATGGAGGAAATGGGCGCATACCTCTGATTTACTTTGTATGCTATCTTGGTCGAGCGCATCCTCCCAGCTTACAGTATACGGGCTTTCGTATTCCCTGTCCCGCAGGTATGCGACAGGACTACGAATAAAGCGGAGGAGGTTGCATGGGAAGAGATAATAAAGACACGAGAAATATGCGTCTGACGGAGGGGGGGATGACCCAGTGAATGCGAGCTCCAGTCTCTCCCAACCAAGCTCAGAGCGTAGCTCGAGTGCAGTGAGTCCTTCATACTCATCGGCGTGTTTCCCTGTACCGGCGCGCCCGTCACCGTCATTCATCGAGAGAGAGGGCGAGGGGATCGCGCCGGAGTGCTCTTCCCAGCAGATGATCCTAGCTAGTATCACAAATAAGCGGGGGAGCAAGATCTTGAGCTCCTCGCACGCCTTGACTGCAAACACAGGAAGTAGCTTGACAAGTATAATAAGGGCAAGCGTGCATGTAGTCGAAGAGTTATCCAGCAGAAGAGAGTTTAAAAGACCATTCATGAGCGGGTGTCTCGCAAAGTCTGCTGCATGTGATTGGGATTCAGGGCTTGCGGTAAAGCAGTCGAGAAGGATCAAGAGCTGGAGACGAGATGCAGAGGTCCTAAAGATAACTTCGACTTGCGACATGAAAGCCTGGGCAATATTGAGCAAGCCAGATGCAAGTTCCACTACAGACACGCACCCCAGGACATTTCAGACCAAACTTTACAAGTGCATCCTCGAGGTTGCTCTTCCACAAGTGCCTCTTGTCTCGTTGCTTCTGATCAAGCTTTGCCCATTCTAAGATATCATCTCCGAAACCTTCGTTATAGGCGTCCAGAAGGTGATCCATCAACCGTCTGCGGAACTCATGGACCTTCTCCGGGTGTCCTGGGTCCTCGTTTTCAGCAGCGAAGACGATGAGCTCCTTGGCATGAGTCACAGAGATGGTTGGCAGCCTTGGTTCTCTGAGAGCGGGACGTAGTACGAGATCAAACCAAGTTGAGATGATGGAAGTTGGCGAAAGAAGTGGTCGAAGGTGGTAGAGAACGCCGAGGAAGACCTCTGTGTGCCCGAGGGATGTATGGTCCACGACGTCGTCGTGGATGACCTGGAGCTCTTCTTCCACACGGACCAGCTGTGCCTCAGGCTCTTCGGACGACGCGCATTCTACAACGAATTCGTCGACAGCACCGAGCACTTGCTCACGAGATGCCTTGTCCGCCGGGTCTTCGAGGGCAAGACGCAGCTGGTTCGAAAGCACAGCGATGGACATGAAGAAGCCAGGAGGACCAAATTGGCAAGCACCGAATACATTTGGCCCCTAAAAGACCGAGAGCGGACCAACAACGCATCTTAGAAATACAACGGATACAAGGATTCTGCTCTTAGTGTGAAGCATGAAACTTGACTTGCTTGGGCTCAAACACGATTCCAGTTCCCGACTTTTCCCATTGATCTGCCGTCTCGTCTCTTTCGTACTTGGGCAAGTATCCCGCGCGAAGCTCCCTCTTGGACTCGGTGGATATGCCCAGCCTCTTGTCGCGCTCCTGGACGGCCTCATCGTTCAACTGGTTGTCCTGTGTGACATTCATCATGAGCTGGGGTGGACCAAGGGGCAAGTCGGGATCTTTGTCAACGGCCCAAGTATGCACGGCCTTGCCATATGTCTTTTGGAGGTCTGTCATGGCAGTCCGCTCAACCCTGTCGTTGACGACATCTTAGAATTTGTGAGCATGTCACGCTTGTGCCATTCAGGCAGGCCTACTGGGCACGAATCCCTTAGTCTGGAGAGACTCAGCATGGTCAGGTGCTATTGGACGGCCAGCAGACCAACCTCGAGATAAAGCAAACCACTTTCGACTTCATACTTGTGAGAGTGCCAGTACTGTTTCTCTTCGTCGGGGAGCGACTTGAAGACCTGCGTATTGTCAAGGACAATGCACATGAAGGGGATGAAGACATGCATTCTCGCCGACGACGTATTCGATACCGATTAATCTCGCATCCCTGGCTTCTGAGTCGTAGATGACGCACTGAGTGAACGCATGGACAGAGCCAACACGGTAGAGCATGTGGAGTTACCTGATAAAATTCGGCGCTCTTGTGATTGCAAAAGTGGTGAGCCTCCACACAGCGAGTGTGATCTTGGCTGGCGTCCCGTTAGAGAGCGGTCCTGCCGCGGTGTACGACGTACGCGTAGATGTGGAAGCCGCAAAGATGCAGGTGAATGTTGCCGATCGGGGCCAACGACGCGATGGCCTTGCTGGCGGCGTCGAGCGCGTAGGAGCTTTCGGGCACTGGGTCCATCGTGGTGGTGTGGTGAGGAGAGATGACCGCACACGCCCTCCTATTCAAAGGGGCTTCATGCTGTCTGGCTGAGTGCCCTTCGGCAACTCCCGGCTGTCCTGTTCCGTCCAGTGCTCGTCGTCGCGGGCAACGAGCACACCCTCGCCGCCGTCCAAGCCCCCCAAAATTTCCAAGGTAAACCGCGCACCCTCTCGAACCCGTTCGACTGCCCGCAGCTGCGTGCCGTTTTCATGGCACGTCTGTGACGGATGGATTGTGCGTGTCCCCGATGAGTACGTCGCTCACGCGCATCCCAGATGTCCGCCACCATCGAGGAGGTCCATTCCGACCACTCTGGCCACGAGCATGAGGAAGATCCCACTTCCCAGGCTGCCCTCGAGAAAATTCAATCCCGCTCAGAGCGCAAAGCGCGCAAGGCTCTCCTCGGCCTTGGGCTGAAGAGAGTTCCAGGCATCACGCGTGTCACGCTCCGCAGACCAAAAAACGTCCTCTTCGTCCTTTCCTCGCCCGATGTATACAAGTCACCCAATAGCGATTGCTACATTGTGTTCGGTGAAGCAAAGGTGCTCCCCGCCCTGTGCTCCAAGTATGAGACCGCCCGCCCAACTAACATACCCAGATCGAGGACATGAATGCACAGGCCCAGCTGTCTGCTGCACAGCAGCTCGCTTCTGGTGCAGCCACTGGTGCCGCCAACCTGGAACCATCTGGTGTCACTGCCGAGGGTGAGGAAGAGGACGACATCCCCGAATTGGAGGCACCGGAGGAGGATGGCCAAGTGGATGAGACTGGTGTCGACCCCAAAGACATCGAGCTCGTGATGGCTCAGGTCAACTGCTCGCGAGCAAAGGCGGTACGAGTACTGAAGGAGAGCGGAGGCGATCTGATCAATGCTAGTGCGTCTCTTTTTTTGCCCGTCATTTCTGCAAATCTAACACTACGTTTCAGTCATGGCTGCAAGCGAATGATTCTGCTTCTGTAATCTGTCCCGTCGTGCACAATTCACACCATTGCTTCTTCAGGTCGATTTATGTGACGATGAGTTCGGACTTTGCGAGCTCACATGAGCCAACAACTTTGGGCGTCAACGTCATGCCCTCCAACGTCTAAGTTCTATGTAGTAATTCGATCGCTCCCATCCATCTTGTACTATCTCAATACCCTGTGCGCCTTCCTCCGGCGGCCCGACGACCAAACCCATTTCCTGTCCGGCCTCACGGGCAAGCCTGGAGAGCTCTCCTTTCGCAAACATGTGGTAATATCGGTGATATGTGGATACCTCGCCGACTGCAATCGAGTCCACCGACGCATCCATCGAGCGCTGTCTTATGGTTTGATTTGGCGCGCAGGCTGGCTGGGACATCACCCAAGGCACGAAGACATCTCTTCCCGAGGGCAAACGTGATGGATCTTTGGTCTCGCCGTCGGTTGGTATGACCCGCTTTGACAACCCGTCTTGCTCTATGGCCCAAACGTAGATCAAGATACGTCCGTGGGCAGGTGAGACGCACTGAAGAAGTCGCTATGAAGCCCGCAGTCAGTGCGTGCGAGGCTTAGGTTTAAGTTATCCGACGCACCTGCACAGCTAGTTTGCGTCGCTCGTACGAGGATAGGTGATGTATCGTAGCTATCGAGATTGCGTAGTCCTGCCACTGCGCCTCAGCACGCTGACTAGCCCGAGTTGTCACTCACGAATGCTCCTGCTCTCCATCCGCTGCCCAGCACATCTCCCCAGACAACTTCACGGACGGCCGGTGGAGCAGCGGGTCCGCTCCCGGCGTTTCTGGCGATCAACAGGAGATTTCTGCTGCGATCGAGGCCAACGGTCAAGACACTTCCAGGCCTGTCGACGGGCAGCGGGAGGTATTTCCCGTTGCCTGTCCCGGAATCAAGGCCAATCCAACCCGAAGGCAGATCGGAAATGAACTTGGCAATGATGGGCCACGGCTAAGCAGATAGACATTCAACAGAGATCCCCGGACTGCGGATTGGTGCTCCACCTTGTAGCGGGTGGATGAGAAGTGGGAGGCTATCTGGTCGTAGACGGCGTGGACGTGGCGATTTTCGTATGCTTGGAAATCGCCGACGACGGAGACGGGTGTAACGCTCATCGAGGGCTGGAAACAAAAGATGTTGATTGATACGAACGACATGCGAGATTACGAGTCAGTGAACCCCATCAGATCGTCCACCGCTCTACGGAACCTGCTTGGATCGAATACGGGAAATGGCACCAGCGCCCCCGCGTTGAAGGACGCGATCGCCGTCGGTAGATCACTAAATCATGGGATGAGGGGGGACAGCGGGACCCGCTCGGGGGACTCACTCCACGGATGTAGATCTGAGGTGGCCAAGACGATCCAGTTGCGATGCAAGCTCCTCTTGATGGTTGTCCAACAGAGTCGGGTTTGGCACGACGATCAGAGGCTTTCCTGTCCGCAGCACGTCGAGAATGGTGCCCGACCCTTGTCGGACGTCAGGTTGCAGCACAAGTTCTCGCTCGACCGTGCTCTCACCTGCGTGGCTGATGACGAGGTCTGCGCGTTCGATATCGTCCTGAATCGCTGCCTTGAACTTCCAGGTCTCGATATCCAATCCCGCCCTACTGGTCGTCAATGCATCCTCGGTGGACAGGCCGCAGCCCAAGCCGAGGTCAGAGTTGCCCCTCTGTAGCACTATTCGCACAAATCCCTTTGTGCGCAGTGCTGTGAGCACGGGCTCCGAGATTGTCGCTCGGACGAGTGCGTCAAACCTGGTGGAGCCAACCGTGACGAAGACGAGCATCTCTGCCCGCGGGTTTGGACTCGCTTAACCCGACGAGCACAACTCGGCTGAACCTGCGACGCATGAGTATAGTATGACTCGATCGCAACACATCTCTCTACACGACCCGTAGTTTGTGGTCCACAGCAGACCATCATGGGGTACACCCTCTGCGCGCTAGGTACATCCTTCCCAGCGAGTAGCGCGCTGACATTCACCATCTCGCTAGGATGCGGCACGATGGGGGTCGCCATCTTATCGGGCGTTGTCGCCAGTCTCCAGTCCAAGGACAACACCCGTATCTTCCCCAAGTGGGAGTCCCACACACCTGGCACATCTACCCCAACCGCAGATTCCCCCGATCCCTCGCTGCCCTCGTTTTTCATCGCTACCGTCACGAGGCACGAGAGCGCGCAAAAGCTGCTTCATACGTTTGGCCTCCTTGGAGGACTCGGCTCTTCTGTCCAAGTCGTCGTCGGCGAAAACCTTGCAGCCGTTCAGAGATCTGACGTCGTCATCCTATGGTACGTTGTTCAACCCCCCCTCAGCTCGACTTCGACCGAGGTGTCCCTGGATAGCTGCAAGCCCCATCAAGCACACGTCATCCTCGGCCAGAATGGAATGAAAGAAGCCCTCGATGGAAAGTTACTGATCAGTATCCTCGCAGGCGTTACCATTTCCCAGCTAACTGCATGGGTCCTTCCGACCACAAAAGTCGTCAGGGCCATGCCCAACACACCCTGTCGGGTACATACCCCGCCGTTGTTCGCCCCTCTGATCTAATAGAACAAAACTTGCAGATTCGAGAGGGCATGACGGTCGTCAGCCCCCTTCCCACCCCCTTGAACAGTGAAGAAGCAGAGCTTGACCGCTCGATCATCCTCAAGATATTCTCGTCCATCGGTCGCTGTCGCTTCCTCGAGGAGAAGCACTTCGATGCCTGCACAGCTCTCTCTGGGTCGGGCCCTGCCTTTGCATGCATCTTCCTCGAAGCTATGGCAGACGGCGGTGTTATGATGGGCTTGCCCCGAGTCGAGGCACTCGAGTTGGCCGCCCAAAGTGTGTCATTGTCTATGTTTTGCAGACAGGACGAGGGAAATTTCTGAACGCTTGGCAGCTTTACAGGGTGCAGCACGGATGGCTCTTCAAGCTGGCGCGCACCCAGCTCAGATCAAGGACTCCGTGACGAGCAAGTCTTCACGCACCGTTGGGTTAGCTCCACGGACTAACATTTTGCACAGCCCCAGGAGGATGCACCATCGCTGGGCTTTTAGCAATGGAAGACGGCAAGGTGCGATCTACAATTGCTCGGGCGATTCAGATTGCGACAGAACGCGCCAGCGAACTTGGCCAACCAACAAAAAAAATCTCCTAGCCTTTGTGACCGTCAGCCCGATTGTGAAAATAAAACTTATTAGATTAAAGGACTGTAACATGTATCCCATCTTGCTTTCGAACCTACGTAGTACATATTGGTCCGACATATGTCGTGGGTAGCGACAACGATACAATGTCGCCACAATGCTATTGCTCTCATAAAATGAGGGCGGTCGTGTGAGTGTGCAACACCGCCCAGAGTGTCAGAGAGCCACAAATACCAGAAAAGCGGACGGAAAACCGAGGCACTATTAATTGAATGCATAGCAAACGCCTGACGGTAAATGTGAGCGGGAGGATATGGGATAGACTGAATGCCTCTACCTTTTACAGTACATGACTGTCAGGCGAAAGAACGGAAAAAAAAGGACAGAGGCAATGTTCCCTGCGTGTGAACCCCTCTGCTGTGAAACTAGATGGCTCCTTGCCAACAGCAAGCAAGCGAGGCAAAAATGATAGCAGGGTAATCAGGCACTGATTACTTTGGATATTGCTCAGAAGAATGAACGCCACTCCGTATAGTGATCCGGTGAGACGCTAAAGTGAAAGAGCGTTTTCTTACATCACACAACAGGCAAACAGAGACGATAGGATTCCAGACGACAATACACAATGCCAATCTGCGGCATGTCCAGTGAGTGTGACCCGAGGTATTGTGGAATGGGCGTACACAACAGCGGGTCACCGGTCTGGATGGCACGGATAAGTAAGTGGGTGAGCAATGCGGAATGGCCTAATTGTACGCACAGAATTCGTGAGTATCGTCCGCTCGTTTGACTGTTTGCTGGTCGGAAAAAAGGAACGTGTGAACCTAGCTGTGGTCGCCAAACACAGGACAAACAACTCACTTTCCACGCCTCTTCAAAGTCGACTGGAAGAATAACATAGCGGTTCTTGCGTACGGCTACACAGTGGTTCAGACCAGGATGTTCGCATAGGCAAGGAGGACATGCTAACCTTGTAGACCGGCGGCTTGGACAATTGAAGCGATCTCTGCCGACGACAACCGGTCAGGTCTTGACACGTCTAAGGTAATATCTATTAGCCCATAATCGAATCCTCGAGCATGATTTGGACTGACAATCCTCGAGATCAACGTCAGGTCCCAAGTTCATCTTACTCGTAACAGTTTGGAAAATAAGCCGTTTCTCACGTCGTGAGGGAAGCGGGAACTCGATTTTTCGATCGAGACGGCCAGGTCGCAGCAAAGCGGGGTCGAGGGTGTCCGCACGATTTGTGGCCATGATGACCTTTGGTCCACAAAAAGTCAACGCATCAGACTGATGATGTCAAAGGCAAACAGCGGACCTTGACATTGCTGCCCTGGTCGAAGCCGTCCATCTGGTTCAGTAGCTCGAGGAGGATGCGCTGAACCTCTCGATCTGCACCCGTTTGCGCATCGAATCGTTTGGTGGCGATGGCGTCGATTTCATCAATGAAGATGATTGCTGGCGCATTCTCGCGTGCGAGTCGGAAGACGTCGCGAACCATTCGTGGACCCTCGCCGAGATACTTTTGCACGAACTCACTGCCGACTACACGAATGAATGAAGCAGTCGTATGATGGGCAACGGCTTTCACAAGCATGGTCTTCCCGGTGCCTGTAACGAAGTTGAACACGAAACAACAAACCATGTGCGTGCGGTGCTCACCTGGCGGGCCGTACAGGAGCACACCACGAGGGGGGTCGATTCCGATCTTCTTGTAAAGGTCAAAGTGGGTGAGAGGGAGCTCAACCGCTTCTCTAATTTCTTGTTTCTGGGAATCCATCCCACCGACGTCAGAATACGTGACGTCTGGTTTCTCCTCTTTTGTAAGCATAGCAATCGACGAATCCGCTTCTGGTGGGAGGATATCGACGAGGGCGTTGGAATGACGGTGCAGGGCGACAGAAGAGGATGGTTTCAACAGTTCCCTGTCCAACGTCGATAAGATCCTCACTACATAGTTGGAACCGGTTGTCGAGCCCACGATGCCGGTCTGCTGGTCGATAGCTTCGAGGAATTGGCCAATGACAAGAGGTACAGACTTGATGCGCTTGACTTCCTCCTGCGCACGAATAAGTTCACGCTTGAGGTTGGCTTGTTCATCCTTGATATAGCTCTCCTGGATGTCGAGGAGCTCGAGGTGACGAGAAAGCTTCTTGTATTTGGTATAGAGGTCCTCTTCCTGGAGCTCTTTGTAGAGGGCCGACTTTTCGGTCACGACAGACTCAAAGGTCGGTTCCTAGAGGAATATTTGTATCATAGACGACCGCAGATGGCGAAGATGTGACATACTTCCTTTTGGATTTCCTTCTCAACGTCCCCCATGGCGGCGATGTGCTGAGGGCCGTACGCGCAATGACGCGTTCATCTGGGCGATGGGAAACACCTTCCATCTTCGTTTGTTATTCAGACCAGTCTCAGTCTCATCTCAGAGCTCTAACCGACGGCGAGAACGGCCATGGCGCACGTCGTACCCCCCCTCGACCAGCCCTCAAACTACAAGGACTCGCAAAGCAGACTGGAGAGGTCCAAGCAACAAGACCTGCTCTCCAAGTCCACGACCTTATACGTGCGTCCCATATTCCGATCTGGCTTCCATGCACCGACACCGACACCCGGCGCAGATTGGTAATTTGAGTTTCTACACCACAGAGGAACAGATATATGAGCTATTCAGTAAGTGTGCCAGCCCAGAGGATGGCGGCGGTATCAAGCGCATCATCATGGGACTCGATCGCAACACCCGGTGCGGCTGTCCTCCACCGGTTCACTTTTTATCTGCTCACACCTTTCCGTCGACGGGTAGAACGCCCTGTGGGTTCTGTTTTGTAGAGTATTACACACATGCCGAAGCTCTCGCGAGCATGAAGTATGTCAGCGGTACAAAACTCGACGAACGCATCATTCGTTGTGACCTCGACCTTGGTTATAAGGAAGGGCGTCAGTTTGGCCGGGGAAAGAGTGGTGGCCAAGTCCGAGACGAACACAGACAAGATTACGACCCTGGTCGTGGAGGTTGGGGTGCGCAGGCGCAGTTGGAGAGACGAAGAGAGGTAGAAGAACGCTACAACGACGTGCAGGATGGCCCAGGCGCCGTTGCTGGTGGCGGCGGGGAGTGGAAGGAAACCGAAGCCAGGCCATCTCTCAAGCGTGCCCGTTCTCCAGACGATGAAGGGGATGACGCAACATCAGTTCGTGCAGTGTTGCTGTCGCCTCTTCGTGTGCTGACCTGTCATTCAGACTCACCGTTCGCGAATCGATGACCCAGAGGCTGAAAGAATGTGAAGCCGGTATCCTATGCTTTAGTGTATGCAGTGTGCTGCATGGCGTCAACTTATCAGAAACACTGCTGACTATGACTAATGTCGACATACAAGGGCAGACCATACTGTCGCCTTCACCGAACTACACAAGCCCGCACCTGGAATTTCGTACCATACATGTCAGGCCTGAAAAGCGTCCGGTGAATACGTCGAACTGTATGATATGAATCTGAAATGGACGAGGTTCGGATTAGGAACCTCGAATAAAGAGAAAACTCGTTTTCTTGTCTTCTGGGCGCTGAGCATCATGCCAAAGACAACGAGGGGTAGAACACTTACAAGTTGACTTTGTAAATCTCAGCTTTGTCTTCCGCCATGTCAATCTTGCTGTGTTTGAGAAAGTCTTTTATGCATCCTACCAAGGCCTTTGGGGGGAAGCCCCACGCACAAACTTGATTGCCGTTGCTCATAGCACCAGAAGAAGTGAGGCCGGCTAGAGTCCCTCGCTCAAGAGCTGCCTTGCGACCCTTGGTGCCGCGCAAGTTCTTGATTGTCGGAGGCTCGGGGGACGAGTTAACCACGACACTGTGCCCTCCGATGGTCACATCTCGGAGCTTGGCAATGTTCATTTGTAGAAAGTCGGGATGGGAGAGTGTAATGAAGGCTTGGCGTGTCGGTAAGAAACGAAAGAGCTGCAGTTGGACTGAACCGGCGTAAGGACGTGCGTGGCAGAACCAACCAAACCTCTCACCATCCTCAACGCCAACAAGGCGTTTGCGTCTCAGGGCTCTCTCGATATCGGCAGGGAGGGTTGACCGGGATAAGTTCTCCAACCGGATGTGTCGTCTAGTCTCGGCTGTCACGCACGTTTCTTCGTTGTTGCGCATGACGAATGTAAGCACTTACTACAGAGTATTTCTCCGGCTGGTCTAGCAGCCTGGCGTGCTGCACTTGCGAACATGATGATAATGTAGAACGGAGTAACGAGTCATGTGACCAATAGTAGGATTGCTTCCTACCACAATGTCTTCCAGGTCCGACCACCGACGGCGAGAACGAAGCTGGGAACGAGAAGACCGAGACAGGGGCAGGGATAGGGATAAAGACCGTTACTCAAGAAGTGCAAGGACTGGTGGACACCGTGATGTCGGACGCAGGAGGGATAGTCGCTCGCGAAGTCCCCGGAGAGGTAGGTTGAGACTATGCTAGGTGAAAGCTATCTCACTGTTGAATAGACAGACACGAACACGACAGAGATAGGGATTACAAGAGTTCACGGAGAGAGGACAGACGTGAATACGACCGGGATCGCGACGACCGCAGATCGGATAGAAAGAGTGAAAGAAGGTCCGAGAGAAAGGACGAAAGACGTGATCGCTACACTCCAGAACGAAGTGCTCCCAAAGATAAGGACGACCGCAGCAAGGACGCTTCGCGACACGGTGGATCCCAGCGCCCACAAGAGGCACGCTCTGATGACCAGCCTGTGGTTCGTGCAGATTCCCCGACACGTGTGTTGTTTCCTGTCCTCCAGTGACGGCCTTATATTGTTGTACCAGGCAACGCTCCCGTGCCTGCTTTCGCGCAATCAGTTCTAGATCCCGATACCCCTGCAGCGGAGGTGGGTGAAGAGATGGATGTCACCACTGCGGAGGACGAGTCCATGATGGCCTTGATGGGTCTCGTAGGCTTTGGTTCCACCAAAGTATGGTTGTCTCTTTTTATTCCTCTTTCCACTAATGATTGCGTCCGTAGGGCAAACACGTCGAAGGAAACCAAGAGGGTGCTACCAACGTTAAGAAAATGCGAACTTGGCGTCAATACATGAATCGGTGCGGGACGCTTTCTGCCCTTCGGCGCGTCGTACTGACGTTCTTGTATCCAGCCGGGGTGGATTCAATAGGTATGTCCTTTATCGCCGTTTTTCTTCGCATGCTGATGTTATTGGTACAGGCCGTTGGACAAGATCAAGTAGCCTCTAGCGCCCTTTATTTGTACTAGTCCCCCAGTTGTGTGATCAGGTAGGTAGCTACGTCGGGCAAGAATATTTGTCCCATTTCAAGTTGGATCAACCGAGTGACTTGAGATAAAAAAATCTATCTGCAACGTTCGCATCAGCAGCTAGTGTACTGGATGTAATACATTGTCTGTAACAACGGCACACACACACACAACACGGGCCAAACAGAATTACAAGGATGAAAAACAAGAATCGTGGTGACAACCAGGGACAGCAAGACCACGCTGTCCCCTGTGATCCTCCGACGCCATACCTAGAACCCATGCAGCTTGATAGTGTTCTTGGGAATGCCTTCCTCGGTGAGGAAATTTGCAATCTTGACCCTTTGATCTCCCTGGAGCTGAATGACTTGACCCATCTCTTCATCGTCGACAAGATTGCCATTGCAGGCAAACTCCTGCACAGAGTTCGCAAACTGAATCTGTGAGATCGAGTGGACACCATACCTTTTTGAAGGCCTTCAAGAGTTTCTTGGGATCGTATTCTGTGAGGGATGAGCACCTGCATCGCCACGGATCCAACAGTACTCACCCTTGGGGAGGCCTTGCAACGTGGTCAGAGTCTTTCTTCCGTTCCTCTGCTGAATGCGGATGTGAAGATAATTCTGTGTAGAGCCCACGTCCTGGTGGCCCTTCAGAGGATCGCCTTCATCAGCAAAAGGATCTATGAGAGGTGCCCGTCGTGAGACAGCAAGCGGTGCTGATGAGTTGCTAGGCGACTCACCGAAAGAGGTCAGGTTCTGCACGCTCATGCGATGACGAAGGATGGATGGACCTGAGACGGTTGTGGTTTTTGAGGGCACGATGACGGTTCAAGACAAGCAGCGCTGGCTCGGATCCGCCGAATTTAATGCCATGAAGGTGATTAGTAAGCACTCTCAGCCTTGTCCTCTGCCTGGCCATGGCTACCGAACGCAAGAAAAAACAACACAGGCCACCGATGTTTCATTTTCTCCCAAAGAGTCGTGGTACGCATGTCTGCTGGTGCTCGGCGGCGGCATTGACCCGCACCCAGCCAAACAGCTCAAGAAATCTTGGGTCCAAGATCGCAAGATACACAGCAAGTGGCGGGCCCAGAAGAGAAGGGAGGGTCTAACAAGTCCATCGGCCGAGCGCCCCCCCACCCATCGTCAGGACGATGCTGTCCCCGAGTCCATGTCGGACACAGATCGCCCGGGCAACCCTCCTGCCCCTGCTCCTTCTCACGATTCACAATCCTTGCGTAACCTCAGGCGAATCGCTTACTCCAAGCCCCCCTCCACCCAAATACCCAACTCTTCGCATCGTGGCGGGAAAGCTACCGCGGGCCAACCAGTTATGAAGCTACGCATGAACGTCTTACTTGAAAAAATCAAGCGTGACCTCTCGTAACAATGTTGCCCAAATGCTCTGTGCGCCCTGTCCTCGTCCTCAAAAGATTTTGCAACTCGACTAGTGATCCACTCGTGTGTTTGGCCCCCTGGAAACAAAACCTCATGCTCTATTTTCTTTATCGTCTGCCTCGTCTATCGTCATCTTCTGTTCTTCGCCTATTCCGGACTGTTCTCTACCTCCTTTCACGAACCTGGTCTCCAATGTTTCTAGGAATGGGTGGCTCTTGGTGGTCGTCACGGAGGTGATTGCGGTTGGATGGTCACTCATGTGTCCTGGATTCGGGTCGTCAAGTTCGTCCACGAGCCCGATCGCTCGCTGTGGCATCGGTTCGTGAAGAGATCCCACATTCCCAACTATTTCCATTGTAGCAAGTGCCAGTGGTGATGGTGGAGGGCTTTGCGATTTGGAGCGTCTTGCGTCGTCGTGCAAGAATGGAATGGGCGAAAACATCGGAGTTGTAGGTGCGGTCTGAGCTAAAGAAACGGCCGGGATTGTGCCTGTCGAGAGCCCGTTTGGGGGCACTTCTATGGGAAATGCATCCCAAGTTGATGTAACAAGAAGCGATTTCTCTACTGCACGAAGATATTTGCCGATCACCTTGTAGTGTTGCCTTGGAGATGCACAAAGCTCGCATACCCGCTGGATGGTAAATGGTGGGTAGCTAAACACCATTATCAACGAGCTAGACTAGACCAAGTCTTGTCCAACATACTCTTCAAATTCGTGGAGTTGACGAAAAATCTGATTTTTCATCTCATTTACTTCGTCCGGGGCCATACGCGCTTTGGGTGTCTCGTGAGGGTACATCTCGTTGGGTTTGCGAGGAGGAAACGGAGGCAACCTCAGATTTCCTGAGCCGTCTGCTACCCCCGTGGCAGGCTTCGAAGGCCCGACGGGCTGAGTATCGTCGGCAAGGAATGATGCGATGTTCTAAAAGACGCACGAACTGAAAACCCGTAAAGCAAAGATCTGTTGTAACATACCTGGCCTATCTTGTACTTGATCATCTCTCTTAGCGGCTGCCATTCTGTGCTACCGTGGGGCTCAGGTTGGGACTGTCGGTATTTTTGGACAGCTCACTTTGGCTCGAGAGTGTCCGTGGATGCGATATGTTCCAGCACCGACTGATGCTCTGCGTGTGATCATGAGTCCGGCGCGCAAGTAGTGTGCGCTGTGCTCTACCTGGATGCCACTCAAACCTTTCTGAGAGGTCGTACGAGCATTCGGCTGCAGACGTCATCCTGGGACCTGTGATGAGCCCGGATCGATACACTGCAGTGGATCAATGAGACCAAGGGATCCGTAGGCAAGGCAGCATCACCCCGGCGTGTCGCAGCTGCCGAGGCTGTGTCTTCAGTGAAGACTTAAGCGCTTTCTGAATGCAACTACACAACTCAAGCAGGCGAGTTCGCAATGGCTCCCCTAGACGGACTCCCAAGGCTATCTGGAAATATCACGACTAAGAAAACCGACAACAAGAGGCGCCTTGAGCTCCTAAAGTCTTATGCTCCAGATTGGTGCGCGACTCCGAGTTGAATAGGGAGCGTCCTAGGGTTGATCTCTTTCTTCCTTTTTTCCCCCTCTTTAAAAAGGATCTTAACCATCATTCTGGCGCAAGTCCATCGTCCTCAGGACTCGTGCCTTGTGCTGAAGCCCAACGCAGAGTCGTGTTCTTTGCTTTGGACCCTATCCATGGATTCAGAAGAGAATTTTCTGTCAATGATGAAACGTAAGTTACCATCCGGCTATGGAACCTGGCGGTCGTTGACCGTGCCTCTCTAGTATTCATTTTCCGTAAGTACAGCTCATCACCTCGCACACTCGAGGCTGACACTTGGCGAGTAGCTACGCTGTTCATGAGCGTGTCCCCGTGAGTACTGATTTTACGACCATATCCTTTTTCTCAGACATTCCAATGTGCCCAGGATATCGCGCTGTATTTCATCGCCATCGTAGCTCCTTTAGTCATCCAACTCGCCGTCGACTTGATTACCGTTCGGTCATTTTGGGACTATCATAACAGTGCACTTGGTTGTTCGTTATTTTCTTCCTTTTTTTTTGTTAATGACGCCCATTTAACGATCTAATACCCAGTGATTCTCGGTTTAGCCATCACTGGTACCATCACACAATTTTCCAAGATTGCAGTTGGTCGTCCCCGGCCAGGTGTGTTTAATCATCACATGGTCTCTGGCATCTACTGTTGACTCCGTGCATGATTTTAGATCTCCTTTCGCGTTGCATTCCATTCCCTGGATCTCAAGATCCAACCTATGGGCTGTCGACCGACGCCATATGCACCCAGGTGAATGGCTCGATTATGCTCGACGGATGGCGTAGCTTCCCCAGTGGTCATTCAAGCCGTATGTCCGCCACGAAGGCATACCTGTAGTTGCGAAAACTGAGTAGTTCACCCAGTGTCTTTTGCGGGCTTGGGGTTTCTTTCTTTCTACCTCGCAGGAAAAATGCATCTATTCAATACCAAGGGCCATACGGTGAGTGTGACCAACTCGCAACAAATATCCATCAATTAACATGATCTACCAGTACAAAATTTGGATATGCGTGTTTCCGTTGGCCGGTGCATCTCTTGTAGCCATTTCGCGCACAATGGATTACAGACGTAGGCTTCTCTTCGGTCCGTGATGGCCTGTAATTGATAGTAATGTATCAGACCACTGGGAAGATGTCATCGCCGGTTCCGCCTTAGGGCTGTTCGTTGCGTATTTCACATATCGACAGTACTTTCCTTCGCTCTCCTCTCCCCTGTCACATCGTCCCTATCCCCCCCGCATCCCACGCAACGAGCCTATCCTCCCTACGACAACACGGGACGCTCAACCTCTCGGTCACGACGACGGCGAACAGCTGGAACTCGTTGGTGGCAGCGCACCTGAGCCCGGCCGTGGGTCCCCGAAGGACACTTGGGAAGATGGCGAAGGTCATCCAAACAATGCACCAATTGTTTGAGTTGGCATGGATACCTTGTCACCCTACGTGTAGGTGGTAGCCTGCATCGCTTCGACTGCGATGAGCGGGTGGTTTGGAGTCGGAGACGGAATACATGTACTGTACTTTTCTACTTGTAACCCTCCCAGGTTGGCGAGGGGTCGGGATCTTTGCTCGTGAGTGTGAGCTTGCTTCCAGCGCATGAGCAGCGGATGCGCCATTCTTCCCACGTGAACAACCAGGTCTGAGATTCTCTGAATTGCGCTCGGCCGCCACTCCCCGTTTCCACCATGTGGCCTAGGAACCCTTCTCTCGTGAGTAGGAAAGGGGCTGTGCGGGCGCGGATCGAAACATCTAGCATTTGTAGGCGGGATTCTGCGCGTCGCTTCAGTTTACGCACCAGTATTACTCGGGTTCGTCTTGCAACGAGTACGTCTCTTCTGTTTGGGCCCCCGTCTCTGTGAATCCGCTTTTCAATCACTAGCAGCAACGCCGAAATTATTTATAGCATGAAGGTGATCACACGACTCGGACGTTTCGGATTCCATTGGATCATGAAGCGTGCTGACTCAGCCTTCCTGGTCCGCCAGCGAGTCGATCAAGCCCACATACTTATACCCGACCCGCTAAAGTCGATCTTCACCTCGAGGCTCACCCCATCTACTCATAAAGCACTGCTCTCCTCCTCTCGCTCGCCCAAAACTTTTCATGTCTGATCGGGTGATTAACTTTGGTGCGGGGCCTTCGGCCCTCCCAGAACAAGTCCTCGCGGAAGCCGGCAAAGGCCTGCTCAACTTCCAAAACACCGGTATTGGTATCGCAGAAATATCGCACCGCTCTCCCGAGTTCGATAAATTCATCCGGGAGGTCGAGGAGAACACGAGAACACTACTCCAGCTCCCTCGGAGTTATAAGGTTCTCTTTGCCCAGGGCGGGGGAACCGCCCAATTTTCTGCGGTAGCATTGAACATGCTTGCAAGGTATCGAAGTCGTGGCGGCGTGGCTCAAAAACCTGCAATGGACTATGTCATTACTGGCTCCTGGAGTGAAAAGGCAGCTAAAGAAGCACAGAGGCTCGGCGTAGGGAACGTCAACATCATCGTCAACGCCAAGACCACTTCTGAGGAAGGAAAGAAGACTTACAACCATATCCCAAACCACAACAGTTATAGATATAGCTTCTCGCAAGACCCAGCTCTTATCTACTATTGCGCTAATGAGACTATCGATGGCGTCGAATTCAGCGACGATCTACAAAGCCCCACTTCTTTCCCGTTCGACAACATCCCCGATGGCGCCCCTCTCGTTGCAGATTATTCCTCCTCGTTCATGTCACGTCCCATCCCTTACATCGAAAAGCATGCCGTCATTTATGCTGGCGCGCAAAAAAACATTGGACCCGCGGGGCTAACGATCGTCATCGTTAGAGACGAGTGGACAGACATTCTGGACAGTAACATCCCACTGTCTTTGTCATATAAGACTCTGGTGGACAGTCGCAGCTTGTATAACACTCCTCCGGTCCTATCGATATACATCACTGGTCTAGTGCTTAAGCGGATGTTGGAGGTGGGGAAAGAGAATGGATGGCCCAGAGAGAAAACGCTCGAATACTATGGGGAGTGCACTACAAAAAAGGCTTCGAAATTATACGCAGCCCTGAAAGGTGGTGAAGTCCGGGGGATATTCAAGCAAAAGGTGCTGCAGGGCTCAGGAAGCAAGATGAACGTCGTATTTGACATAGTCGGCGGGGAGAATAGGCTGAAGGAATTCGTGTCTGGGGCGGAGCAGAGAGGAATGAAAGGTATCAAAGGTCATCGGTAAGTATCTCCGCTTTCTGTAATATCAGTTCGTTGGGGCTAATAACCATGAAAATACACACTGCAGGTCCGTTGGAGGCGTTCGGATTTCTCTTTACAATGCAATAACGGAAGGTCAGGTGGATAGACTTATTCAATATATGAATGAATTTGTGTGAGGTGCTGGTGAAGAACAGTGTCCCAATCGATGTACTACCAGTGTCATTTCCATGTGTTGTCGTCATCGTTACGCCACCATGTATACGTCACTTTGCCGGAGTGGTTAACGGGATCGCCTGCTATCAGCATAGCGGTTGGGCTTTGCCCGCGAGTGTTCGAATCGCTCAGGTGACGTTTTTTTTTATTTTGAAAAATTTCTTCATCGTTTAACCTATCCATCCCTGTTTATTATTCTCTCACCGCTTGCGTTCAGTCTGAACGACACTACCTGTTAACACTTCTCTCCGTCGTGATTGGCGAGTGCTTAGATGCACGGCCTTCACAGGATGCTTTTCGCCATGATTAGTACATGCCCCATGGCTGAGTTGGTTACAGCGTCCGACTGTTACACCTTGCTACATCGGAAGGTCGTGAGTTCGAGCCTCACTGGGGCAGCATTTCTTTTGCATCTCGCGCCAACGCGCCAAATGGCCCTGTTTGTAGACACGGCGCTACACGCGCTTAGTCCACACTAGTCAATTAGTAGTTCGTGACAACCTGGCACTGATGCCCATAGGTGCCCAGGAATATGATGGGCTGGCAATTCAGTACATAATCATGGTACAATGTTGTTTCATTCGACATCTGTGATTACGAGTACTCACCGCCGCCGACCTTTGGTTCTTTTCGTTGCGGGCATCCCCGCCTCGATGACATCGTCGTCTCGATCCTTGTCGTCTCGGCTCCCGCCTTCGTTTCGCCTCCGCTTCCTTCCCCCGCTAGCTTTTGCTTCTTCTTTCAGCTCGTTTACAGCTAGCCGGCTAGCTTCGTCTACACGCTCTTTGAGGAGCATCACCTCCTCCTTGCTGGTAGGAAATAATTCAAGCTTCTTCCCGATGACCTTCTCTATGCGTTGGAGTAGCTCAACATCGTATTGTGTGACAATAGTGATTGACTTTCCAGCGCGTCCTGCACGAGCTGTTCGTCCAACACGATGTATATAATCTTTTGAATGAGTGGGGATGTCGAAGTTGATTACTACGTCTACTGATGGTATGTCAAGACCCCTGTCTCTCATATTCAGCTCATGGAAGGACAGTCCATATTACTACATACCGACTGGCAATATCAGTCGCCACCAGAACCTTACGGCCTCCAGTTTTGAATTTGTTGAGTGCACCCAGACGTTGACTCTGACTGAGTTGTCCGTGAAGGGGGACAGCTGGGAAACCCAGAGTACGAAGCATGATGGATAACCTGCAGATAGGCAGACAGACATGAGGGATATGTGAGAATCCGGGTTCTGTATGCACACCTTTGAGTATCGTGTACCGTCCTGGTGAAAACAATGATTGAATTCGACGCCAATTCGTTTGTCAAGTAGATTAGGTGAACATCTTTCTGTATCAGCGGCACGAAGAGGTAATATTGTAATAGAGTTGATACAGTTTGATACCTGGTGCCCGCATTAACTGTACGGTGAAGGCACGAGAAATAATGTACTTGCTTTGACGAGACTTCGACTCGTACAGGATTTGATAAACTAGCCCGTTGTAATTTCGCAACCTTCGTGGTCATTGTCGCGGAGAAGAGGTAAGTGGTTCGCTCCTTAGGTATCACTTTAAGGATTTGGTCAATATCTGCCCCGAAATCCATGTCCAGGAGGCGATCCGCTTCGTCCATGACCTTCATCACAAGGCAAAACGAAAAATAAGCCTGGAGTATCCCTGAAAAACCACAGCGCCTACCAAGAATTTTAGATTTCTCAGACTAAACCCTTTGGTGCTCTGGAGATGGTCATTCAGACGCCCAGGCGTCGCAACAATAATGTGCGGCCGCTTCGCAAGAGCAACAGCCTGGGGCATCTTATCCATTCCTCCGATCAAAACTAAGCAGCGGACTCCCATGGCTGCCCCAAGAGACTCGAACTGCTGTGATATCTGGTACGCGAGTTCACGCGTAGGTGCCAGGACGCAGGCGAAGAGCCCTTTCGGCTCCTCCCATAGTTTTTGTAGGATAGGTAGAGCAAACGCAGCCGTCTTGCCCGACCCCGTTTCTGCGACGCCGATGATGTCGCGGCCCTCGAGCGCATAGGGGAGCGCCTGCTGCTGGATTTCTGTTGGTGTCTTAAAGTTGATCTGGTCAAGTGCCCGAAGGAGAGGTTCAATCAGGCCGAGGTTTCTGAATGTCTTTGTAGTGGACGTGCTGGCTTCGTCAGGTGATGGCATCGGGGTCCAGAGCGAGGGTGTCAGTCCCGACTTTTTTTTTCCACGAGCAAGGCAATAATGTCGAGCCAACATGTTCTCGCGACGTTTGCCGCACCGCCGTCCTTCCAGTCCTCCGACAGCTGTAAGCAAGTGATTGGTGCTTTACGTTCACAGTTGCCCTTGCGTAGCATTCATTGGAGGTCTCCTTCTCGACCTAATATACGCACCATCCAAGAGCTCGAGGTGACCCTGGTTACTCTGGACTCTCTTCGAGAAGAACTTGTCTCTCAGGTTCCGCTCACCCTCCTCGAGAAACCGCTCTTGAACTTGTATATAGTCACCTGTGAAGTCAGTGAATATGTGTTCCCGGATTGCTTTATCATCAACACCCTGTTACAGGATAACGAAGTCTACAAGACAACTGTCAAGAAGCAGATTAAGGATTGGCAAACATCCATCTTGCCGAGGAAGAATCAGGAATGGCTTATTGTTCACGTCGTGCGTCCAGACTCGAAAGTAATCGACCGGAAGTTCTTCAACATGAAAGGCTCTGTGCTGGATAAAATCAAAGCTGACTTCAACGTTGACAAGCGAGACAGGTAATGCCATATGTTGACCTATTCTGGATCTTGTAGACAGCATCTCCCAGGTGTGTGCAGCTCGCGTGGTCTGCAGGCGAGCAAAACCCCGCTGTTTGGGCCGACCTCATAAGCAAGGTTAAAGATGGTTTACTTTCTGCCCTTGAGAATGCCGTATCGTCGAGGGAGGAGGAGCTGAAGCGGTCCGAGGGTCAGCGTCATATGCCGGGGTGGAACTTTTGCACATATTTTGTGCTGAAGGTGAGCCTCCAAGCGGTTCGTCCATTATCACACCATGATAGTAATCGTCCCAGGAAACCTTGGCCACTTCGTATGAAGGAATAAACCTCTTCGAAGATGCGCTGCAGCAGTATAACGAACTCGAGGCCGCTTTTATGCAGGTTCTAAGAGAGAAGAACATGTCTTGGTTTGGAAGTCTCATCCATCCAGCACCCAATGATGACTCCATGTCGTTGCTATCCACATCCAAGAAACCTTATCGCGATCTCATTCTCGCGAACACAATATCCGTATTTGATCTACGAGTATATCTCCTTTCGAGGCAATCTGCGCTATTGAATAAGATGCATCAGCCATCAGAAGTGTGCTGGAAGGCGTTCACATTCTTGAGTACTTTCGGCAGACGCTTAAGGGAGATCGAGGTTCGGCAGCGCATCAGTGTACTTTATACCAATGCTCATAAAATTTTGTAGTCATCACTTCCTGAACACTTCATTGAGTCTTGGACGTTTTCTTCAGCTCTCAGTGTTTTGGACCAATGCGATTCGTGGGCTTCCTCATGGCCGGAGATGGATACACCACTCCGGGCACGCTACAGCGCCAGGAAGGGAGAGTTGACTGAGCTCGCCAAAACCCAGGTGGGTATATGTGTTGAGAGTATAATGTCACAATGCTGAACGAAATATTAGCTTGATATACTTGGTGTTAGAGAAGGGCATTTACCCTCAAAACCACCTTTCTCCTTGGCGATACCGGCCTCAGTTGTCGCTTCGGCTGTACCCAATATGTCTGATAAGAGAACTTCGGACTATCGCATCAGTAAGCCAGAGGTTATATCCGCCATCGAGGACAGGGAGATCTTTTACGATTTGTACACCACTATTTCCAACCGTGCAATTGACCTGTACGTGAAAGCTGGGAGAAGAAAATTCGCACTCAAAATACATGGCAGCCTCGCTGCTCTTGACGTGTGAGTCCCCAATCCTATCCACTGCTTTAGAGACCGAGTGCTTGTTACAGTCATCGTGGGAGGCTGTCTAACGCACTCGCCATATTCTCGTCTCTTCCTGCGCACTATGCTCCTCATCGCTGGATATCTTTGGAGTCGTTGATGCTCTCGCGTGCAATTGATACCCACGCTGCACTGAAGAAACTGCATGATCGGGAGTGGATTCACGTCGTTCTCGCGTTCCTCAAGACATATGTGAACGACAGGAATACGGAACTGGTCATGTCGGATGAAAATATCACAGAATACATTGCTGGACTTGTAGATGATCTTCAAAAGGCGGTTGAGAAACTTGACTCAGGTCATTGACATTGTTCATATTATATTTGTGTAGCACCACTAACCGAGGTGATTTCCAGATCTTATTCACCCTGATCATCCCGCGATATCAATCAGTGTCGCGAGTGACGCCACCTCCAGTGAGGAGGAAGACTGTCTTATCCTGAAAGTGACCATTCAAAACCGACTACCATGTGTATGGGCATCGCCTCACCCGAATGTTAATTGTTGATAATAATCCCAGGATGTTGCTATCGACGAAGCGAGCGTAACACTTACAGGACAGGACGCAAATCGTTTGAGGTTTGCGGCAAAAATCGGCAAACTCTCCCGTGGGGACAATCATCTGACCTTCAACTGCGCGGTACGTTGTTCTCCTAAAGACTTTCTCCGAGATCGCTAAGCCGTAAGCTTTGTAGACGGCGTGTTGTGGCACGTATGTGTTTGACAATAGCGAAATCCGGATGTCTCGGCTTCGGCTTCAGTGGAGCCACAAAGTGTCATCGGTCTCCATCCCCACGAAGGGTACAACAGTATCATTAGTCCGACTCCCGCATGATTTTCGTGCGCTCGATATTCAGTTGCGTCAGTCGCACGAGGGTAGGGTTCGGGTAATTTCCTATTCCCTGATGCTCATCTCTACACTGCAAATAGTTGATCTTGGTACAATCCCCCGAATGTCATTGATATTTTCCACTGGTCGTAATGACATCGCCATGGCGACTATAAAATTGTCAGCACCTGGAGGAGTCAAGCTCGACCTTCCCGACGCCCAAGTGCAAAACTCAGGTCAGCATCCGGGGAAATTTTGCAGTTGCTATTAGACACCAGGATATTCTAATCCCATAACAGTCGGGGAGTTTGAGCCTTCTGAAAGTTGTATCAAAATAGCCAATGTTCCGAGAGACACCAGTGTGGTCATCCTGGTCCCACATACGGATGCTTCGAGGTTTGGTGCCATGGTAAGCCAGTAAATCTGTTCTCCGTGGCTTACCTTTGAAGGACGTCCCCTTGGTAAGAAAATTGACATCGCAGTGAGCTATACCACAAGTTTGCAACCAACAGTTACACGGACTCTGAGGAAGTCAAGCACTGTCGATGTTTCGCTTCCAATTGCAGTCAACGTTGAAGACTTTTTCCGTGGGAAGAGGTGCCTTCACTTAACTGACTAAATTCATTGTATCCCGCAAACATCTCCCACAGATTGTTTTCGAAATTTACGATATCCACCACTGTCCAGCAATGCCTTCGGCTATCTTCGGTAGACCTCCAGGGTCGATTACATAGCCACGAGGGGGTTACGATTACCAAGTATCGCCCAAGTCATGACATGATGGTAAGCCAGATTTAATGAATGATGTACGTGGCGCATTATAGGGACCTTTTGCAGACAGTTATCCCTGAACGTCCTGTCAATTATTTGTTCTCCATCGAATCCGAACATGGACCAAGTATGTAACGATCAAGTTGTTTTACTTGTTTTCTGACTGACTGGGAGCGCAATTCAGTTTCACAACCTTTTTACTTGGTTATCACATACCGCATGATCCGCGAAGGTACGCTTCTGAGTTTAATGACTGGTGATTAAGTGCTCACATATTACGGGCAGAGGTGGTGGCATTGATACAGGAGATGGCCGATGAGATTCTTTCCCAGAGTATGCATCGTACTTCACAGGGTCGAGATTTGGTGACGAACATCATCCAATATTTGGACGCTGATCCCGCGTGGGTTGAGCTATACTGTGCCACTGGGGAACTTCTGATCCCCAACACTTTGGAAATCCGCGAGGGACTTGAAGAGTTGTTCACCTCCTTGCAAGAGGTAACTTTACGTCTTTTTGACCCCACATATTCTTTTTGTTCACGAATTTATCTCAGAGACTGGCAAACAGCAGACCGCTCGCAGAGTCACCAACCCTGTGGAGGGAACTCAGGATTCCGGTGGACATTCCACGGATGAGTGTCAGTCTGACGTTCGTAACCGCTAGAGATTTGTCTTAACGTCGCATTCCAGATTGTCGCCGCTGCACAGATTAAAATTCACCCCGGTTCGTTTGGAAGCGACACTCCGTTTGATAGGGACACTCCCATCTATGCAGGGCAGCCGATTGCCAGTACCTTATCGATCAGAACATCGATGCACTGGGCAGACCCAGAGAGCAAGCATCTCAAGTATACTTTGCGCTACGATGTCGAAGAACGCATCAAAGACTGGCTTGTTTGCGGTAGGAAGCGAGGCGAATTTGTGGCCCGGGCAAGCACAATGAATCTTGCCAATTTACGGAAGCTAACATTCGCTGTGTCAACACAGGATGACGGAACCTTCAGCGTGCCGTTGACTTTGATCGCACTGCGTCACGGAGAACTGACGCTGCCCAAAATCGACGTCAGATCATTACCGCTCGTCGGCGATGGCTTGACGGCAACTGCGTGCCCGGTACCCAACACTGACACGCACCAGCTTCACGGAGCGCAAATAATCCTGGTACTCCCGAGAGGTGGACGGAGTACGTTTATTGTCGGTATGGGGTTGCAGGACCAATAGTAGGAAACATATTGTGTGATTACGCTACCATTTTCCAGATCGACTCATTTATCGGAGTTGCATTGTGATTTTCCCTCCGCGTGTCCAAACCATACGCCAGCCACTAGCGCACAATTTGACACAAGCAGAATACTAGACGATAATGCTGTGGAGGGAAACACGTTCCACGCATACTCAATGCCGATAATGATCGCCACCCTGCCGTTGAACAGATGAGAGCGGATGTGGCGTAGCACCAGAACAGAGTGGAACACTTACTGCAAGGCAAGCGGGTATTTTGTCCGCTGCGCCAAAAACGGG
>JBBPMG010000007.1:141562-164023 GCA_038090195.1 Boletellus deceptivus
CAGGAATAAAACTGATAGTGTAACAATCGAGCAAAGAGGATTCCGATCAAATTAGAAGTCATGAGCACAGTGGCCACATCTACAGGACGAGTGAACAATCGACACTTGGGGAACAGAGAGCTGGAACATTACAATCGGCCGACACTGGTGAGAGCGAAGCAGGAAGCATTGGCCGACGAAAGCCGCTACGGAGGACGACATCGACCCCACCATCAGAGCGACACCACCGAAATAGGCCAAAGGCAACCAGCACTGTTACATGTCCGACGAGCAAGCCTCGCGCCCACAAACTGCTGAGAAAAGTCTGCTCGTCCACGAGTCGCCAATTGACCGTCCATTTGTACATGAACACGCGGGACAGATCAAAGGCATTCTGCACATATGCCTTTACGTCCTCTGCCAGAAATGAATGTGCGAGCGCAATCTGAATAAAGCCCAAGACCAGAAGATGGCGCATAGAGGTGATTAGCCCGTGACGCTTGAAGAGAATGACGAGGAGACCAGGAAGGTACAGCAACGCAGACATTTTCACGGACAACGCCAGGCTAGTTCATTTGTCAGTTCCATTCGGACGTAGCTTGTTTAACATCGGGTCCGACCTAAAGAACAGGATACCCAAGTCATCCGAGACGTCTTGAAATGCCAACATGGCCGCTTGTACGAGAACTAGTGACCAACAGTCATTGAATAGTCGCAGAACGAATATGGAGTGCAGCCTCTTGCTCAGAGGTAAGAGCAAAACCATCCAATTAGGCGCACCACCACGCCTATAGATGCAGGACGTGAGAACGAGAGAGACAATGTACAGTGCACTGTAGATTTGCTGTGCTAGTCCAATGTTTCGACCAGCGTCAGTTACGTGGTACAACAAGTGATGGATATGAACATGACCGGCGGGATATCTTGAATGTCGCCAGCCGTGAATTTCAGCCAAGCACAATGATTAGGGCCGATCACTCACACCAGCGGACCAGTAGGGCCAACTATCTCTGCATAATTTCGCTCACCCTTGAGGTACAAGCCAACTTGGACCATGTACGTCTTCCAGTCGATCTCTGTGTCTGTTTGTTGCGTGGTCACTAGACGTAGAAAGGCGACGAAACCAGACTGACACGGAATAAAATGTATAATGAGCTGGGTGAGCAATGCATCCCCAAGGATCACAATGCCACTCAATGCCCAGAAATAGCGTTCGTTCAAGAGAAAGGAACGGAGGGATTCATGTCCCCAACGAAGTAGGGAGCAGCAGGAGGAGACAGCCTTGGACGGTGTGCTGCACATCTACCACGGGAGCGGTAGTTTGACGTCGTGCTCGTGATTTGGTCCAAGTCAAGTCGGATAATGTCAAACATGAAGAATCTTAAGTCGCTGTAATGCTACGTGCAGACAAGCTTCGTCGGCACAACCACTGGAGTGCGACACACAATACATTTTCTGTCTAGAAGAGCAGCAGCTCCAAGAACATATACGCATACATAACTCGAAACACGTTAGTATGTGCCAAAATTGCAACCAAAACAGACCAGGACCTTGGGAGCGATTAAAGCATGTCGGAAGAGCCGAAACGGAAATGAAGTGAATACAAGAGTGAAAAACGAGACGAAGAATAGAATATAGTGTTCAACCTTTTCGTTGCATCAAGGCCGCTCCCAGATTCTGTTGGGTGTAATCCACAGTAGGATCACGAGGCGGGGAGTTATGTCCAGATGGCAGCGGGGACGGCAGCCACCCAGGTGTTATAAGGCCGCTCCCACCCGCTCCAAATACGAAGCCACCACTCAACCCTTCCATCGTGTCCGAATAACCTGTTATTTTAGGTTATCATAGCCTCTGTCAACCACATGAGAGAGTAATGTTTGACATCAACGCACCAGGCACGAGAACACTGTCCCAGAAACCACTACTGAAAATGTTCTCCATGGAGAGCATTCCCATCCCTTCATCTGGCGGCGGCAGCGCGATCGGCGGGAACGTGGATATATCTGCAACCGGCCCCATTTCGCCGGTGAGCTGAAAGTCGTTAAGGACATTCGGAGGTATCGTTGACCCAAAGAGGCCTATATCATGCTGTCCAACTGCTTCATCACCAACGACATCCTCTGTATGGGTTTGAGATCGCTGTTGGTGTTGGGGCTGGGGCTGTTGTTGGGGAGCATCGGTCCGAGCGGAGATGAGCGCGCGGAGGAATGTGCTGTATAAAGCAGGTGTGTGGTGAGAGTTGATAGCAATATCGTTGAGGACCGTCGCAATATCCTTCACGAGGTCAATGTTCTTCTGCTCATTCTGGACATATTGCTGGAATTCCGGTCGCATGAGCTAGAAACATTGTTCAAACAGTCGTCCTGGCCTCTGGTAATATGAGGGTATACCTTGAGCAAGCTTAGAACAGCATACGACAGAAACACAAAGTGTGCATCGGGGGAATACCTAAGAAAGCCTCGCGGTGCGAGTTCGTCGCGCGCAATGATAGCGACAGCTGTCGCCGAAGTATGGCACTTTGAGAAGAAATAGGGAATATCGACTGTCGAACGCTCGATGGCGTTCTGAAGCCCGAACGAATGTATGACCAGTGAGTAATAGTGGAAGTAAAACAACAACATCGTTGAGGCGTAGTCTTTCAGAACTTCATCACCTACGGACACAACAAGATAATGAGATGGCAATGTAGCCCATGACAAACACTCACTCGCTATCGTGGAACGAGCATTTGTCCATTCGTGCAGCCAAGCTACTATTTGCTGTTCAAAGGTCTTGATTACTAAGAAGTAGTCGCAGTCCGTCTGGAGGCCGGACGGAGTATTGATGCCGGAGTACAAAAGATCCAAGCTACGAGATACGATACGTTGCAGTTCCTGATAGACAACTTTATCACACAGGCCAGACAGGAAGAAGGTCGAACTGACAACATAACCAGCAAGCGCTCGGTCACCTGGCATACCCACAGGTGAATTAATCCATTGAAGGACATTGCGTATGATAAAGCTACAAGGAAATGATGTCAGCTTTATCAATGTTGTTATAGAAATACCCACTCCTCCCGTATCGAGTGAGGTTTGCCCATCTGAGCACTTGTGCTCCTGTCAAGAGCAAAGCACAGGAGCCAAGTGCGTTCGCGGTTGTGCACTTCCTTGTCACGCGCACGGTCTTCAGGAGTATCCTGACTCGTCACTGCTGTTTTGCGGTGCAAATTCAAGTCCGTGGCCATCCTTCAGGTTGCGGTGTCAGAAGAGGCACGTAGCACGACAATACACGGACCGGATAGCCATCCCTAACAACAGCCACGTTTTGTCGTATTCGTACCGTTCAACAGCACCACATCCCCAAAGCGTGAGTAAGAGATATGCCTGCACAATTTCAAGAGATTTGTAGCCTCGAGCAGGTACACTGAAAGCAAGCTTTTGCGCAAGCTCCGTTAGTTGTGAGTGAAGGTCTGGACGATGGGTATAAAACTTGGAGGCAATAGCACAAACTATGGGAACAGACATAAGTTGTTGGTCGAAGAGAGGGCAAGAAACACACTCGAAGTAAGCAAGAAGGGAGATCTCGAACAAACAAGGGCTGGTGTATGGAATTCTTGATCCAAGAGATGGCAATGCATCTACCAGGGGATTAGCAGTACGCTGATTAACTTGGCACCAAGACTAACGTTCATATGGTCAAAGTAACTGGTGGAGATAAAGTTGAGTTTGGGGAGGTAAACCCGAAAGGACGTAGAGTACTGACATATTGAACAGTGAGACCACCTCGTCTGTGCTTACAAAGCTTAGCATTTCGGGTTGTATTTGCCTCTCGATGTATAGCCGCCTGAGCGGCAGTATAGATATCGGGCCTGACGAAGAATAAGTGTATAGGATAATCTAGGACAAAAAGCGAGACCTGGTCTAAAATAATTGTCGCTGGCGACGCCGAGTCGATGATCTGAGTCTGCGTCAGACTGACGCGCCGTGAATGATGTTGTGATCCCACGTGCTCGGCGACCGGCCAAGCTGGCTTCCGCGAGCAATCCTAACGGATTCAACGAATTGTCGGGGAGGGAATGTAGCTTGGGAGAAGCTGAAGAAAGAGTGGTACTCTGTGGGGGATAATTCTGCTGCTGAGGTGGCGGCGATGGAGATTGCAAGAGGGCCTGGGTTTGGGCTGTTTGAGCGGCTGGGGAAGGTGAGCGCGAAATCATGCCGGATGCCATGCTCGGATTTCCGATCGATCTAAGGACGGTGTCCAACGTGCGCTCCATTTTTCGGAGAGACCTTGTCAGGAGCTCGTGTTTTCTTGGGCTTGAGTTTGAGTGGTGAATACTTCACGAGGAATGAACGATTGATGAGCTTACTTGGAAGAGCGTTTTCCGCGATTAGACTCTTCAAAGATACATTCGTGGTTGCCTGTGAGACAACGCTTGCAAGGAGGATGCTCGGCGCCAACACATTTCATTTTAAGGCGACGACACACGGTGCAGGCACTGAGGCAAAATAAGGCAAAGGGCGAGCGTGAAGCATGGTGATCTCACCGAGCACCCCTGGTTGACTTTGGCTTGGGCTCGTCCCTTTCGGCAGGTGGGCTGGGATCATCTGTTGAATCATCAGTACGGGCCTTCTTTCTACTGAGGTCACCAAGGCCAGCGACGAAGGAGGATGGACGCTTTCCGTTGGGAACAGGAGAATAGGACATATTTTCGGTTGGGGGGGTGCCGACAGTGTCGGATCCCTGGGAGGAAGGAGAGGGGAGGTTGTTGGGGGCAGTGGTATGATTGGACATGCCCTGCTGGTGAGGCTGGGGCTGCTGTTGGTGTTGATAGTAGTAGGGGGGATACAAGGAAAGAGCCGGGTCGATCTGGGGGGAACGCGGCGGGGGCATGTTGGGCTGTGGAATGCCGCGGTCGTGGTGGTGCATGGACATGGCGAAGTCGAGCCTCTGTGGGCGGCCGGGGGAGCACTGCGGGACCCAGGAGGGCATGAGGACGATGTCAGGACGGGACTCCACTCCACTCACGAGCCGACCTTGGCACGACGGAGGGAGACGCAGAGCTGGGGGTGGCGACCACCCAATCCCCGCAGCCAGCGCGTTCGTTCTCAGCTGCCTCGCCGTCCGTGGGACGCCCTGTCCTTACACACCTCCCAGCTGCACCAGGCCCCGTCGTTGCGAGCGTGGAGCCTACTCTACTGAACGATACGCACAGCTGAGGCCTGAGGCCTGCCATCACTGCAGTGTCGTGCCTGGTCGTCCAAGCTACTATCGGACGAGCTGAGCCATGCCATTCCATCCACGTAGGTTCGTCCTTGCCATCGTGTGTGCAGACGAGGGCGAGGGTCCCACCAACCCGGACCCAACTCCGCAACCAAATCCGCAGTCGAAACTTGATGTTCCCAGCCCGGACACCCGTGACCACTTGCCTGACACGGTTCCTGTCCTGGCCTTTCCTTGTGGGAACCTCTCTGGTTCCGACCTGTCCACCTTATCTGCATAGTGCACCGATTCTACCAACACAAACAGGGCAGTAGGCGAACCTCGGGCATCGTGTTATAATGACATCGTGGTCAGCGAAGAATTCCTTATGCTAGCAAGGTGATGGGATGCAGTTTTAACTCGCGACGCCGTTTTGGACGAACTGTGGTTCCAAGCTTGCAAAATCGCAATAGCAGAGGAAGCTTTGGGACTCACTGCAGGCGGATGATGGAGTATATGTTTCATCGAACCCGCCCGAAAAACACTTTCTTGGGTATTTACGTCCACCGGTGCCTGGCCTGCTCAGCGCTCAAGCTTGTATCACATATGTTTTGCCCAAAGCTCGTCAGGGGTTTCCAGCCTCAGAAAACCAGTCGTGCAATGGATGCCTCTACTAGTGCGTGCAACGACAAGACCGGATGTCGTTTTGTGTTCACCCAATCAGTTTGCGGTGTGCTTGCGGCTTTCGAGGGTACAGATGGGTGTGCCCGGGCCGTTGACCAGTGTCCGCTATCAGGGCCGAGACTCGTCGCTAGACGGCAAAATGCCCCCGGACGGCAACTGCCATCCTCGATTACAGCACTCGAACTTTGGTCAGTGTACCTGCCAGAGCCACGTCTGTTTCCAAAGAGGTTGAGTAGACTGAAGGAACTAGCCACGGGCAATCTACTGGCTCCGGACTGCAATGTGTTTTTGTACGCATAAATGTGTCGTCGGTATGTGCAATTGCAAATTGGAGTTTTTCATGCTCAGAATACCTGTGCGCTATGGCCATCGTTTTGGACGCATTTACAACTGGCGCAGGCATGCCTTGGAGGGGGTCGACCTGCAAGGTAGCAGTAAGTTATGCTGACGACTGGGTTTTGACGATACAACGCGAGTTCTGCTCTCTGGACGAGCACGAGAGCGATCGTCGTCTTTCGAAATCAGCATCGTGACGACAGATCCAAACAAAGGTGGGTACTGCACCGAGTTGTGCAGGTCTCCACGACGTCGCAGGCCGCGACGGTAATGATGTGGTCGCTGGTGCACGTTCGGGACAAGGTCACCCGGCGTGCTGGCATTCCCGGCAAGGAGATGCCGCGGCGTCATCTCCTCTCGGAGACTGAAGCGGAATCCGAAAGCAGCTTTGCTTGGGTTGTGCTGGCAGAGTGGCTTTGATGCGCGTTCACAGATACTCTCCTCTTTCTTCATCACCTTTATAGTGCGGCAATGAGCCATCAAGCACGTCCTTCGCTGGTGCTCGCCCCATCAGTAAATACTACGTACGTTTTGCAAAGCCTCCAGGTTCCAGATTTCTGTACTTAACGCGTCGGCTTGTGAACCAGCGTGGTGACCACGACGACGACGACTACCACCACGTATGCCCCTATCCAGTTACCACCTCTACCCCTACCAACAGAGCCCAAGAACCCGAAGGATTATCCATTGTTACACGCCCATTTGCCCACATCTCTTCGGAGATTTTCACTCGTCTTCCCAGGAGGTACTCATGCTACCTTTCGTGACGGTGAAGATGGAGAGGAGGAGATGCAAGAAGAAGAATTAGTTGCAAGCGGAGTTGGCTGGAGGATGCTCAAACCCGAGGAAACGGCTGAACACGGAAAAGTGGTTGGTCTTGCCGAGGCAGTGGAACGCTTTGGTAGAAAGCGGTCTCACGGGATTGATAACATGATGGAAGGTGTAGAGCCGACGATGGAACGAGAGGCACATACCCCTCCGAGAAAGAAGGCAAGACCAACACATATACCTCCAATCACGACGATAAATGCTGCGGCGCCCCCTTCACCCCTCCCATCCCCTCATGGTTCACCATCGCCGCAGACAATTTGGCCTTCCGCACCCCCAAGCGGCGCCTCTTCACCGTATCCGCAGCCACCTCTCCAACCCGATCTCGCTCTTACCACGCTTCTGACACTTCCATCACTGTTGACACAATTCACAAACTTACCGCAGCAATTACAGTCACATTTTCTGCTCACTCTTTTACGGCATTCTCCATTACCGGTTCTGCGGACCCTTCATTCTGTTCTAACACCAACTTTAGCCCGGGACTTCTTGACGCTCCTTCCCCCAGAGCTTGTATCGCACATCCTCAGTTACCTTCCATATTCGACGCTTGCGCGAGCTTCGCGGGTCTCAAAATCTTGGCGTGCAATCATCGATTCGGACCCAGTGCTTTGGAGAGACCTCCTCAAGAGCACTAGAATCTGGTTTGGAGGCGATAGTGAACGGGCTTTTGCACGTTCCATCTATGCACGTCGTCTGGCTGAAGTGCGTAAAGTGCCTGCTACTCTTCCTCTCCCTCACCCGTATAAATTACTTTTCAAATCCCGACATCTTACTCGCACACGCTGGGTAACGAACGAGACGCCAATGCATCACACATTCCCTGCCCATGGAACTTCTGTTGTCACCTGCCTATTGCTCTCTCACGGGCGGATTATATCGGCATCAGATGACCATTCGATACACGTTTACTCGCCAGTAACCGGCGAGCTTTTACAAGCCTTGGATGGTCATGATGGAGGCGTCTGGGCATTAGCAGCCACCAAAGACACGCTTGTCAGCGGTTCTACTGATCGCACTGTCCGGATCTGGAACCTGGCCACTGGGCGAAGTACACATGTATTTGCTGGACACACGAGCACCGTTCGTTGTCTTGCTATCGTCAAGCCGGAATGGATCGAGATCGAGGGTGAAGGGGGTGTTATTTCCAGGGAGAGGTGGCCCAAGCGATCCGTGATCGTGACCGGGAGTCGGGATCATTCTCTACGAGTGTGGACATTGCCTCGCTCAGGTGACCCTGAATATCGGTGGATGGGTGCGGATGTCGACTTGTCAGAGGTAGATTGCAGTTGATGATGTTCGTCCGCGTCTCACGCCTTTTGGTTTCAGGATGATATCGATGAAAATCCATATCACAAGTTGCATCTTGAAGGTCACGATCATGCAGTCCGCGCCTTAGCTGCTCGTGGTCGCACTCTTGTATCTGGCAGCTACGACTGCACTGTACGGATATGGGATATTGTTACGGGCGAGTGTAAATTGATCTTGGTTGGCCACACTCAGAAGGGTAGGCTATCCCGTGATTTACACTCGAGATCTTTTGTATTCATGTCAGATTCAGTGTACAGTGTCGTGTTGGACCTGAACCGCAATATCGCGTGCTCAGGGTCCATGGATGGGACCGTTCGAATCTGGAATTTGCGCAGCGGCCAATGTCAGCACACGCTGACAGGGCACACTTCACTGGTCGGCCTACTTGGCCTTTCATCGTCTTACCTGGTCTCTGCGGCGGCCGACTCCACACTGCGCATTTGGGATCCAGACACTGGTGAATTGCGCCACACGCTTGCTGCCCATGCCGGTGCCATTACATGCTTCCAACATGACGAGTTTAAAGTCCTCAGTGGATCGGATGGAACGTTGAAGATGTGGAACGTTCGTGATGGAACGGTGGTACGGGATTTGCTTACTGGCATCAACGGCGTATGGCAAGTCGTTTTTGAGGGTAGGTGCTGCGTGGCGGCGAGTAACCGCAACGCAACGACTATGCTTGATGTCTGGGACTTCGGAACCGAAGGCGATGATGACTGGATTGGGGAGCCGGCTGGCGGGATATACGACGACGATACGGAGGACGGCAGTGAGGTAGAGGGGCAGGCGGATGCTGATGCAATGGATCAGGACGTCGAGGTTGACCCATCGGAACAATCAACAGAACAAGGAACGCTCCGCGACATTATCGATGATAACGATTCTTCGCGTATTCCATCGGACACGGAGGACGAGCTGATGGAACGGGGCGAAGGGGTTGGCAACTCAAAGTCGGCACCCCGGCAGACGGTTCCCCATCTCAGCAGAACGCTGGCTGGGGAAAGTTCACTGAGACGGAGTAATCCTCCTCCTTTGGAGGGTATACCTGCACGCTTACCGATGAACGAGACGCCTACGCGAGCCAGGATACGGCCAAGGACTGGCGGCAAGCGATAGCATTTCGTTGACGGACGCCTTCGTCGTGGCTCGGAGATCAGGTTGGCACTCATTGCATCTGGACATTTACTGCGACATTCTTTGAGAAAGCGCGCTCGCTTGACCTGTCTGTGGGGGCCCTCCCGACCCCGTTCGTTCTGGGACCATGTTCATTCTGTATCATCCGTGGGAAATAGATAACTATTATGTATCGATGCTGGCTGTACCCGCGACGCTCACTCAACTCACTCCCACTCCTCGATGGACTCTTTCGACAATTTCCAGTACGACTCCGCCTCGTCCTACGGCGGCGCTCACAGTGTTGTCGACGACAACTCTTCCGTCTACACCGCGACGACAAACGCCCCGCTCGACCTCAGCAGCCTTTCCATCGCTGACGATCGCTCCACCGTGTCCTCCACGGACCGAGATGGCCTCGCCTCTCGTGCCACGATAGACGAGGATTTTGACGCTGTCCTCGACGATTTGAAGGACGCGGGTTCCGTCGATCTACCTCCTCATGCCTGCAGGTGGGCGAACCGTCCCACATTGACCACTTGCACCTAACAGCGGCCATCCAGTTACTGTGGCATCCACTCCCCCGCGTCGGTTGTTAAGTGCCTCATCTGTTCCAAATGGTTCTGCAACTCTCGTGGGAACACCTCAGCATCACACATTGTCAATCATTTAGTTAGGGCAAAGCACAAGGAAGTCATCCTGCACGCCGAGAGCCCGCTTGGCGAAACAACTCCAGAATGCTACAATTGTGGGAGTAAAAACGTGTTCATGTTGGGTTTCATACCTGCGAAGAGTGATACCGTCGTCGTCTTGCTATGTCGGTACGACTATCTGTTTTGCATGTTTTTTTTCTTACACTTATCCATGTTTTTAGTCAACCTTGCGCAGCAACTACAAAAGACATGTCGTGGAATGCCGCCCTTTGGGCACCGCTAATCGACGACCGTTCTTTCCTCTCCTGGTTGGTGAAACCGCCCAGCGAGACCGAGCAACTTCGTTCCCGTCAGATTTCCTTTAACCAAATCAACCGATTGGAAGATCTGTGGCGCGAAAATGCCAATGCCACACTTGAAGATCTAGAGAAGCCTGGTGTTGACGACGAGCCACAACCGATTTTAATGCGATACGAGGACGCTTACCAATATCAGAACATCTTTGGTCCCTTGGTCAAAATAGAAGCGGACTATGACAAACGACTCAAGGAGAGCCAAACCCAAACTGACATCACTGTCCGCTGGGACCTCGGTTTGAACCAGAAGAGGGTGGCATGGTTTTACTTGCCTAAACTCGAGAGTGGTGAAGTGAGACTTGCGGTGGGTGACGAGTTGAGGCTGAGGTATCAGGGCGAAATGCACAAGGCTTGGGATGGAGTAGGTCATGTCATCAAAATACCAAACAGTAAGTCAATCCCCCGCCATTAATTTCTCATTGGCCGATCGTATTTTGCAGACGTCTCTGACGAAATCGGGCTGGAGCTTCGGAGAACAGAGGGGGTCCCCACTGAAATCACCCACGGTTTCTCTGCCGATTTCGTCTGGAAGTCGACCAGCTTCGATCGCATGCAACTTGCTATGAAAACATTTGCAGTAGACGAAAAAAGTGTGAACGGTTATATCGTAAGCAAAGTCAAGTGTCGCTCAACGCCCCAGAGTTCTAACGTGTAGAAATAGTATCACAAGCTTCTGGGTCACGAAGTAGAACCTCAGGTTCTTCGGACTCAGATGCCCAAACGCTTTTCTGCGCCTGGACTCCCCGAATTAAACCATTCGCAGATGTATGCAGTGAAAAGCGTCCTCCAGAAACCACTTAGCCTTATTCAAGGTCCTCCCGGGACTGGCAAAACCGTCACCTCTGCGTCGATTGTCTACCATTTAGCGAAGATGAATCCTGGTCAAGTGCTCGTTTGTGCACCCTCCAACGTTGCCGTAGATCAATTGACGGAGAAAATACATGCCACCGGGTTGAAGGTCGTTCGCCTTACGGCTAAATCTCGCGAGGCTCTGGATTCTAGCGTCGCATTCTTGACTTTGCACCAGCAAGTCGCAAACAGCACTACTCATGTTGAGCTTCAAAAGCTCATCCAATTAAAGAACGAACAAGGAGAACTAAGCTCGAACGATGAGCGAAAATACAAGACCCTTATCCGGCAGTGCGAGAAAGAGATTCTGAGTGCTGCGGATGTGATTTGTTGCACATGTGTTGGTGCTGGCGATCCAAGGCTGAGCAAATTCAAGTTCAGGACCGTTCTTATCGATGAGGCGACGCAAGCCGCTGAGCCAGGTCTGTCCGACCACCATTCCTATGACTAGTTGCTTACGCTTGACGCCAGAGTGCATGATTCCGCTTGTCCTTGGTTGTAAACAAGTTGTTTTAGTCGGGGACCATCAGCAACTTGGGCCGGTTATCATGAACAAGAAAGCCGCCCGCGCTGGCCTCACGCAGTCACTTTTTGAGCGCCTCGTCGTCCTCAGCAACCGCCCGATTCGACTTCAAGTTCAGTATCGCATGCACCCGTGTTGCTCGGAGTTCCCATCCAACATGTTCTATGAAGGCACTTTGCAGAATGGTGTGACTGCCCCTGAGCGCCTCCGCAAGAATGTCGACTTCCCCTGGCCTGTTCCCGACACACCCATGTTTTTTTATCAGAACCTGGGTCAGGAAGAAATATCGTCTAGCGGGACGTCTTTCCTCAACAGGTACGTGACACTACTGCGCTCCCGAGGCGCGTTTTACAAACCGTTCACAGGACTGAAGCTTCAAACGTTGAAAAGATTGTCACGAAATTCTTCAAGTCCGGCGTTGTCCCTGCGCAGATTGGTATCGTTACGCCGTACGAAGGACAACGTTCCTACATAGTCAACTACATGCAATTCAATGGTTCGCTCAAGAAGGACCTGTACAAGGAGATCGAGGTTGCCAGTGTGGACGCGTTCCAGGGCAGAGAAAAGGACTACATCATCCTTAGTTGTGTTAGGAGCAACGAGCACCAAGGCATTGGTTTCTTGAACGACCCTCGTCGGCTAAACGTCGCTCTCACTCGCGCCAAGTATGGCATTGTCATTCTCGGGAACCCAAAGGTTTTGAGCAAGGTAGGTCAACACAAGACATTCTGTTTACGCCTGAATCGCTCAATGTTTCGTCCACAGCACCCGCTTTGGCATTACTTGCTTACTCATTACAAAGAGAAAAGCTGTTTGGTCGAAGGTCCACTCAACAACCTCCAGCCAAGCATGATCCAGTTCAGCAAGCCCCGCCGCGCTCTGAAGATGGATTCGTTCCGCCGGCACGAGACCAGTGCGCGTGAGTATCTGCCCAGCAGTGGAACTGGACGTTCTGGCACCCCGAGCCGCTTCGACGCCAATTTCTACCGCACCCATGACGCTCTCGCATACATTCCTTCCGATGTACAGTCCTTGCGCTCACAGGCGACCTACTCGTCTGGTCTTCCCGTGTTCTCCGCTACCGGAGGGTTTCCTCCTGGCGTACCTCGCGGGCCCGGCGGGGTGGGCAAGCGCAGTACTTATGGAAGCTATGCTAGTTCCATTATTTCTCAGGATGCTGGTCCGCCTAGTAATGCTAGTGTTGGCGGTGGACCGCTGGCATACTCTCAATCAGATCGTCTTCGCAGGCGTGGCTCCTTCTCCTCGGCAGCCGGGACCGATATGGGAAGCATGAGCGGATACGATTACAAGAGTCAGGACGGGACCACAGATGGAGACGACATGAAGAGCCAGTACACTGGGGCTCAGTCCGGTGTCACTGTGTTCTAGTGTTGCATGATGCTGACGACTGCTCTGATCTCTATCCGTGGCCCTGTCTTCATATCGGGCCAAAGGTCGACAAGCACCTGGTTGCAACGGTGGATCTCGTGTCCTGATATCGGTGTCGGCGAACGCTTCTCCTGCAACCGGTCCCGCCCTGGGCGCCCTCATCGTCCATCTTTTGACAATGCCCGCTGTTGCGACGGCAAGATAACTCGCCCGATGGCATCTCTTTTGGAAAAGGTGATGGCCTTCTTTCGGCTGGGTACCGTCGTCATGCACATTATTCCCCAACCATACACGACCAATCGCTGTAATTCCAACTCCTACATAGTTAGTGAGTTTCATAACTCTGTATAATATAAGTTTGAGCTTGCTAGAGATATTTTCCCGCTGCACTGCTGCGATGATTCAATAGCTGTATTAGAAAGGCAGAAACAAACAGAAGCGAATCGTGTCAAGTCGTCCGAGGAATGCACGACTACCCAATGAAGGCTATGATGCTTTGCCTTTGCCTCTTCTCGGACCGGCGGAAGCATCCTCAGAAATGGCTCTCCGATGTGACGAGGGGGGCGCGGACTGAGCCGTGTGCTGCAGAGGTATAGCATCCTCTGCGGGCAACATACGCGCTTGTGTGAAGAAGAGCTTGGCATCCCTCTCCGCGATGTTCTCAATGTAGTACGTGTTACCTAGCATTAGTTCCTTGGGTTTCAGGATCCGCTACCAGGGTGGGCGCCACACGAACCTCGGGGAACAAGAAACATGCCGCCAGTGGTGATGATGAAGCTAGTTTCATGTATAAAAACCGACACGGCGCCTTGAATCACGTAAAACACCTGCAAATAATTGCTGGAGTTCCGCGAGAATCAAGCAAGGGAGAACGTTCTACGCACGTATGTGTTGTCCTTGGTGGACTTGCTTGGTTTCGTGGAATTTGGAGGTATGTGCATCTGACCGGCCGCAATGAACTCGCCTTCCCCAAATATCTTTTGGAAAAACCAGTTGCTGTTTGCTGCTGGTTTGGGCTCGATCATCTTGGCCAAGAATGCGACACCTGGACGGTCGTTCGAATTAGCCCGCAGACGCACGTCACGATTCGACGCGGATCCTTACGTCGCGAAACTTCCTCTTGGGTCTCGTAGTCAATGACAGTCGCATTAGTGGGCGTATCTTCGTCCCAACCCTCCTCTGGGTTGAATGGCGTCTCCCTTCCTTTGCTTTTGCTCCGAACGCTCATTCCGCGTTTACGCTTCCCTGCTTTGCCAAGAGGTCTCACTGGCTCCTGGGGAACTCGTATGATTTCCTTGATCTGGGGAACAAGGATCAGGTCGGAATCACGCCGCCCATAGACAACCTTCTCCTGTCGCCACCATTGTAGGGGTCCGTAACGGTGGCGCTGCCCACGTCGTACCCCTTCTGGGGTAGGAGAATCTACAACGAATCAAATCAAGGGTCTACACTGGCAAAGTAACACGTACGCTCGATCGAAGCTTTCACGGTCCGTTTCTCTGGTGGCGGCTTTTTGGACTTGGCTGCCTCTTTCCTTGGCTTCTTTACCGGTGGTGCGCTATCTTCATCACGCTGGACATTCTCAATCTCTTCGGGGCCCTGTGCGGCATCATCTTCTAGCCCGTTTGCACCGTACGGTCCAGGATCTGGTTGTTCGTCATGTTCTACCGGATCCGCTCTGCGCTTGCCCTTGTCAACTCTGCCAGACTGCGCAGCGCCCGCCTGTTCTGCTCCTGTGCCCTCTTCCTCCTCCTGGCTGGTTTCGGAGAGTCGGGATCTGGGCGGACTCTCGTTGGGCTGCGGAAGTTCGAAGTCGTCCAACGTCTCTGGGTCTGCATAATCGAATTCGGGCTCGGGCGTTGGCTCCTGGGCGACGAACGACTTTGAGAGAGCCGATGGGCCGCGTCCATTTGTCGACGACCGCACAGATGGGTGCGACTTGGGAGAAGGGATTTGATCATAGTCGACTTCAGACACGTGGGTGAGGGAGTGGGAAATGATAGGTCGCCTCGAGCTATCGGGGGTGTACACGGGGTTTGCGTTCGTGAAGTAAGCGAGGGGACTTCCCTGGCTGCCTGTGGGATGCCAGACATGAGCTGTACGCCTGCAAGGTCTGCCACGGCTCACTCTCGGCCAAGTCCATAGACATCTCGCCATCTTCGTCCACTGGTGCGATGGAAGGGGCGGCAGAGACACGCCTCTTGGACTTGATGCGGGGGGGGGGACGACCGTCGGCTTGCTTGATGAGCTGCTCAAAGGGTTCGAACTCGTCCGAGTTTCGGTCGACATAGGCGACGGCCACCCCGGTCTTCTTCCCGCGAGCGAGATCGTCGGCACGGAAGGGGATGTGCTGTCGTGGGGGCCCTCGCCGGGACCCAAAGGACGACTTTCTGCGGTCGCTGGGCTCGCGGGGCATTGCTGGCGGTCAGACGGGAAGAGCGAGCTCGACAGGTCCGGGGTGGTGGGAAACAAACAAGGTGCGCGTTACGTCACGCGATAAATTGTCACGTCTACCAGCTACGTCTACGGGGCGGACGGCTTGCCCATGGCGGACTGGAGCAGGGAGATCGTCGTGGCATGGCGCGTCCGTCGCCACTTGCCCTGCCCCACCCTGCCCACCGTTGCCCGCGTCGTCAGCTCCTCGATGGTCCGCAGCGGCTCTGCGGCAATGTACTTGGGCGACCCGGGCACGTAGGGATTGCTCCGGAAATGCGACTGTCTGTCCCAAACCCTCAGGTCCATGTCCACCTTGGCGGCCTTCAACCCCTGCCTCTCGCCTACGACCATGGGCCAGCTCTTGACAGTCACCTTCTGGGGGCGGATCATGACCTCGCCGGTGTGGACGGGGTCATCCCAGACGAGGGACCGCGCCAGCCCGGCGTGTTTTCTCTGCACAAAGCCAGCCGTCCTGGCAAACGATGCGACGTAGCCCATCATGTTTTTGTCCGTACCCTTCCAGTCGTCCGCCAGACGACCCTTGCGCTCCTTTGTCATCAAAAAGGTCTGCAGTGGAGAGTATTGGGCATAGCTCAGCCCGCCGGAGACGTGTGGGAGGTGCTCGATCTCCCTGCTGCGAGGGTTGGCGCGGCGCTGGCGAGAGAGATGCGTGGCGATGGAATCGTGCCACGGGGTGGACGGCTTGTTCAGACGGGAGAGCTGGTAAGAGGTCGCGTTGCCGACGTGTTCGCGGGGCGCGCGCTGCTCGAGGAAGGCATCCCTGCGAGCGCGGATCTTTTGGAGATGACGTGAAAACTCGTTGCGGGTCATCGTCTCGAGGTTAGGGATGTAGGACTGCCGCCAGCAGTCTGGGCTGTCTGACCGAGGAACGTAGTCCGAGTCGGTGATGTGTTCCACCGAGTCCTCTCCGAACCACGGCTCCTGGGGGGTGATTTTGAGCTCGTCCCAGTTCTTGATCCACAACGCCTGGGGTTCCGCAGAGTTCCATTCTGTCTGGTGCTCTGGGGTATCCACGTTCTTTACGGTGATGTAGGCCCCGCGGCGGCGGAGAGGGAGGGGCCGCTTGAAGCCCCAGTTGCCGCGGTGGGCATCGCCGCCATGCGTGGTGTAGACCTGGCTGATGCGAGGGTCAAAGGCGGCGAACTTGGAGTGTTTGAGGAGCGACCCAAAGGTCGAGCGGGTCAGCGCTGCGCAGGGCATATGGCATTGGGCGGACCCGACGGTTTTTTTTTTCTTTTTCTGGGCGCACCGGCAACTTCCGAACGGTATATAAGCGCGAGTGTGGGTCCTCGCCAGCGGCGACGTCCAAATTGCTGTCCGTCCCCGTAGCTGCCAGGGGTGGATGGCCCAGACAGACGTCGAAGACGAACGCGGGGTCGTCTCAAAAACAGTCTTTGCCGATGTTCCTCCCGCCGGTCGAGGGATCAGGACGCAGGACGACCTGGAGACGTCCACAGCGTCTATCAGACGTGTAGATAGCGTACGCTCGGGCACGCAAGTGAGTCGCTCTCTCATTCGACCTGTTCGCGGAACACCGGGGATGAGCATCCTGGTAAACGAACACATCCCGCCCGCGAGGGTCCCTCTGGCGGAGGGTGTCGCCCGCGACAGACGGCGGTGGATGGGGAGCTGAAGGCGAGGCTGAGGTGTTCTGCGCTCGTCGCCCGTGTGCGCTGTCTGACCCGTCTGCCCCCAGGACGTTGGCGCGGGTGGTCGTGGTGGTGGTAGATTCACGTTGTACGTAGCGTAGGAGAATGTAGCCGAGCCTTGCCTTTGCTTTTTTTTTCGCGCTCCTCCTCTGCGCCGTCCAAAAACCAACACGCGTCTGCGTCCTCTGCGCTCCTCTTCTCCTTCTCTTCTTCCCTCTGCACCCACAACGAACCGGACGTCCTCCGTCGCTCTGCCCGTCGCCACGGATCGCGTCTTCTGCAGGTATACCTCGCCCGCGCCGGTCCTCGCCATCCAGTCTGACCAGCCATCCCCCAGAACCGAAAGCGAGCCTCCCCCTCAGCGCGTAGCCCGTGCCGAGTTCAGTCCCTCCGGTGCCCTCCTTCAAATGAAATGTACCACCGCTCCAGCCCTTCAATTCGCTCCATACCCACATCTCCCAGCATTCCAACCATGCCTTCCCCAAGTCCCCGTCTCGCTCCCCTCCTTCCTCCCGCCGCCTTCGACAGCTTGTCAAGCAAATCGTCCGGTCTCCTTCTCAACCAGTCCCCCGTCGACGTCTCGTCCGAGGTTCGCGCCGCGTCCAAGCACCCAACTTTTTGTGGGTTGCCCTTGAAATATGTGTCGTCAGTCTTCTCCCTCTTCGCGGTCTACAAACACCCACTAAAACTTGTCTCGCCCCAAGACTCGTTACGCTCGCCGTGCAGAATGCATCATTGTCCATCGTGATGCATTATTCACGGGTTTCCACCCCACCCCACCTAGCATATTCTCCTGCTTCTGCCGTCCTTTTAGGCGAGATATTAAAGGGCTCAATATCCTTTCTGATCGCTCTTTGGAGGGCAAAGGATGCCGACATCCCTTTATCTTCCCGCAAGTCCTTCGGCGGCGTCGTCCACTCGTTTGCTCCCTGGTCCGCACCCTTCCGTCAAGTTTGCAGCGAAGTATTCAGCACAGATTGTTGGAAGCTCTCGATTCCTGCTCTCCTCTACGTCGTGCAGAACTCCCTTCAGTTCGTCGCCATCGGCAACCTGCCCGTCGCTTCGTTTCAAGTCGCATACCAGATGAAGATCTTGACCACCGCCGCATTCTCCGTCGCGCTTCTTCGCAAGAAGCTCTCGTCGACAAAGTGGCTCTCGTTGTTCTTCCTCGCCATCGGCGTTGGTATCGTCCAGGTCCAGACTTCCACTTCAAACACCGCCCCTAGAGAAATCGGTGTCGGCAGCGCTCATGACGCAGCACCACTGCACATCCATATCATGAGCCCACTCAAGGGATTTGGTGCCGTCACAGCCGCTTGCTTCACTTCTGGTCTAGCCGGAGTGTACTTTGAAATGGTTCTCAAGAATTCCAAGGCCGATCTTTGGGTGCGCAACGTCCAGCTGTCTCTGTTCTCCCTCCTTCCGGCTATCGTGCCCATCTTGTACGCCCCTCAGTTCCGCACCTCCGATGATCTATTTAGCTACATCTTCCGTAACTTTGGTGGATGGGCATGGGCTACCGTGGCGATCCAGGTCTTTGGCGGTCTCGTTACGGCAATCGTCATCAAATATTCGGACAACATCCTCAAAGGCTTTGCCACGTCCATCTCCATCATTCTGTCCTTCCTTGCGTCGGTGGTGCTCTTCAACTTTCATGTCACGCCCTCATTCCTCATCGGGGCCTCTACCGTACTTGCGGCCACTGCGATGTACAACCAGCCACCACCCAAAGAGCCCCATATTCTCACATCCTCGGGAGGAAAAACACCTTTTCCAGACCTATCCCTGGGAAAAAAGGATCCCATCCTCGGAGAATTCACTGCCAAGAAGCCTTCGCCGTTTGGGAGCCCACGCGCCATTGCGTCTGCCCTTGGATTGGGTGAAAAGCCAGGATCGATGGTAGAGCACGAGTATTTCACGGAGATGGAGTCTACGTCTCGGTATCTCAACGCACCTTACGGCTCGCCTTTCCCGTCGCGTACCCCAACTCCCCGGCCGGAAGAGCGACTGTGAACTGTCGTGGACATCGAACAATCCAACTCTTTTTTACCATACGACTTCTAACGTGATGATCAGATATACCCCGTTCTATTAGACGTTTGCAATCCTATCTACCAACTATTGCTCGGCAACTACCCTCCTACGTTGCGTAGTATCGACCCAACCCCAAGCAAGCGCAAGCGAATTTATTTCACTTATATAACGTTGTTAACGTCCACCACGGCTCCCTATCGCTCTGCATCTTTTTCGCTGCCGCCGTGCCCCGTGCATCCTTGGGTTTCGTTTGCGTGTGCATTCTCTCCGTCTTCGTTCGGCTTCCGGTCATCACGCTGGTCGATGGATGGGAGAGAGAGTTGCTCCGTTGATCTGACGTGCGGGGGACCTGTGTGCGGCTGACGGCATTCTTTCTAGAGTAGGACACTCGCTGGCATGTTAGTCCGATGTTGGCTGTAATATCCATTGATCCTTGGACGAAAGAGTGCTCTGTTTTGGCGAACACCGCCACACCACCACCAGCGATGCCCACCAACGACCTCTACAACGGGCGGGAGGCAGAAGTGATAGCCCAAGTATGCCGCCTCGCCTGCGGTCCCGCACCGTGTTCATGCGATCACCATAGTTTAGTGACGGCTACTCGTATTCGAGGACAAGACTGGACGCGAGCCTCCGCGAGCTGGGGCTGGACCGCAAGCCCGTCAAGCCCATCAAAGGCCTGGTGGGTGCAAAGAAGGACGACGTGGAGCTCATCGTGCGTGTGTTGGACATCGGGCCAGACCGCGTTTGACCGCGCCCGCAGGCAAGGGAGTTTGACATCCCCCAGACACAGGCGGAGAGGGCGCTGGGTGAGAACGGAGGTGACCTGGGCAGGACGCTGCGTGCTCTTGTCGCCGGCTAGCTGCGACGGCCAACACGTCGAGGGCGCGGGGGGGGAGGGCTTGTCGTGGTAATAGTCAGTGCTTGCACCGTGTCCGCCATGTCGGTCGATTTGGAGTGGCACACGCTCGACTCGTCTCTCGCAAGGACGCTGGTCGACGTCCTCAACAGGCAGCTCGCCAGCACCCAACGGCCGTCCTTTGTCGGCCCTGTTGAAGTCACAGGGCTCGACTTTGGCACGAGCGCGCCCGACGTCGAGCTCGTCGACCTGCGGGACATCCATCGCGACTTCCTCGAGGACGACTCGGACGCAGCGTCCGACCCGGACAACGTCAAGGTGACCGAAGGCGCAGAGGAGGGCGAGGACGGGTTCGAGTGGGTGTCGCGAAGGGCGTCGCGACGAGGGCTGGCGGAGGACGCGCTCGCCTATCACCATCTCCCGCCCCACGTCCGCTATGGACGCGGGCCCGCAGCCGACATCTTTGCGTCCACGCCTGCGCCGAGGGACATGTGGGGCGCTGGCGCGGGCTTGCGCGACCTCGGACCCGCCGCGGCGCCCCGACCGTCGTCGCCGCCCGCCATGTCCGTGTCCCGCCCCGCCCCCGACTCGACGGCCGCGCCGCCAGACCCGTCCCCCGACGAGCAGCATGCCCGCCCAGACATCCAGCTGCATCTGCACCTGAACTGGCACTCGAATCTCCGCCTCACGCTTGCGACCTCGCTGCTCATCAACTATCCGTCCCCGTCGTTCATGTCGCTCCCGATCAAACTCTCCGTGACCGGCCTCGTGTTCATCGGCGAGATCGCGGTCGCGTACGAGGGCAGCCGCGGACGCGTCCACATCTGCATCCTGGACGACTTGGACCCTTATGGGCCTGCATACCGGCGAGAGCGGAGCCAGTCAAGCACGCCGTCCGAAATTGACGACGACACGGGGACGAGACGAGAGGGCAAGTCCCTGCCAGTCGGACAGCGCTTGCTGCCCTCCATCCTGATCGAAAGCGAGATCGGGCAGACAGACAAACATGTGTTGAAGAACGTGACGCGGGTCGAGCGATTCATCCAGGATGTCATACGCAAAACGGTCGAGGAGGAGCTCGTCTTTCCAAACTTTCATACTCTCCTCATGGGGGACCAGCCACAATAGGACGACGTGCAGAATCAGCTAGAGCGCGGGCATACAATGCGTACACGTCATACAAGTAACTTGCTCATGTATGGGCCATCGAGTTCATAGCCCAGTTTACGATAATAGTCTCGCGTGCCAACTCCTGTAACACCATGTCAAGCGAATGCGTCTTGTTGAGCGAGCGATAGCTTACCCGAAATGACGGCCAGTTTTACGCTCCCGTGTTCCTCCTTTGCTATCCGTTCCGCCTCCTCCATCAATAATGTGCCAAAGCCTTGGTGCTGGAACTTGGTCGGATCGCGACCGTGCACCGGCACTGCCGTCCCGTAGACGTGCAGTTCCCTCACTATACTTGACCCACCCTCCGCGCCCTCCTTGCAAACCAGTTCGGGTCTGAACGTACCTTCGTCTGAACATTTGCGGAGACGCAGCAGCCCAACGAGAATGTCACGTTCAGGGTCTTCGTAAGACAGGAATGTCTCCCATCCGCCGTTTGCTGTGTAGTCCCTGCGAAGGAGCTCCACCGACTCTGGCCGGACCTTGTGATGAATCTCGTGGATCTACCACCACATTGAATCCGCGGAGGCATTGGTCGTACGAACAAGACTTACACCGACTTCACGAAAGCGTACGTCTCGACATTCTGCGCCGAAATCTTTCATGCGGTTGAGAGCGAGTTCCCGCAAGTTTCCCGAGTTTTCACAGCCACTCGTCACAAGAGGGAGGGGAATGTCTCTGTGAAGACGAATTGGCAGCATCCCGTCCCCAATGTGATGTTACTCGCCTTTGGACCCGGTACACCCTTGTCCACGGAGGCACCAGCGCAAGAATACGTGCGACGACGTCGACCAACACGTTTGGCGTGTAATTCTTGTATCGCCCAGTGCGCCAGAGCTCGTACAGGCCGGTCCCACGGATCACTAGCGTCGGATATATCTTGAGACCATCGCTTCTGAATGCAGGGTTTTCAAAATACTCTTTGAACTGCTCCAGATCTCTCTCGAGGCCAACATTGGGCAGGTCGGGCATCATGTGTGCGACAACCTTGAAGCCGGCGTCTTTTGCGAGGTGAAAAGACTCGGTGACAGCGCGAACCGTGTGTCCGCGGTTCGTGTCCCTCGCGACGTCCTCGTACACGGACTGCACTCCA